>JAHZND010001666.1:0-17009 GCA_027744115.1 Acrocyrtus sp. NNG-2020 | reverse complement strand
TACGAAACGACAACCGAGTAGATTTAAGAATAGCTGTGGCTCTAAGCCATGCCAAAGAGCACACTTGGACAGTGCGGTTTTCATGTTTATCCTAAAGCCATATTGGAGGAAAACGTAAGAACAAAGGAAAAGCAAGGTCGGGCCGCAAAAGAAAGCATAATAGAAAAGCGGATCTCTTTTGTTTTCCACTTTTCTGTGAGGAGGTGGAGTTCCTTACCACATCAATGATTTGTGTGAGGGCAAGTCCAAAAGTGACATTAAGTGGGGCAGATATATTCCTCGAGGGCCGCACTGCCGTGTCGTAATCTGCAAGCAGCTTCCGGACCAAAATCCTCTCGTAATTTTCTCCCGTGCATGGGCAATCTGTCCAGAAAAAAAAATTGGAAAATGGATTCAGTTCATGTGACATAGCGATGGCATATAGTTCAATACACATTCACGGAGAAATTGACTGCGTAACATGTAGCATCACATTTCCCCCTCGGGTTGTAGATTTTCGGATCAGTCCAACCAAAATCGAACCATCTAAACATTCCCAAAATGAAATATTTATAAACTGTCCGTTCGTCTCGTAAAAAGCGTGTTTATAAATACTTCCAAAAGCAGTTTGAAATCGTGGCATTTCCCTTTGCAGAGATGGGTCGACTTTTAAGTGAATTCCATACACATAAAATGTCAAATGAAAAGGCTGAGTAGACCCACAAAGAATTACAAAATAGGATCCGCAATCGGAGCGGAGAACCGCAATCACAAAATGTATATAAATCCGTTTCCAAAACGCAATAAATAAAAGCAGATTCGTTTTTTCAAACAACTTTTTTTTTAAATCGAAACCACGCATGGCTGCCCCAAAATATTAAATTTCACCGACGAAGGAAGTTTTTTTTACTTGTAATGTGTGCGTTTCCTATATTTCCAAACACTAGAAAGTTAGTGGAAAACAATTAGTGAGCAAGTGCGGTGAAAGATTCCATACAAAATACGCTAAACCCCAGTCAAAGCCGAGATCAGAGCATGTACAAATTTCATCCTATTCAGGTCAAACCAGGAGGAAGGACATTTTCCCTTACAAAATGCGAAGATTGAATGAGACACCACTTATATATAAAAAAAACTCAACCCTGAATGGTGGGGCCAAGCGTGTAGAAAATTTTAGAGACATTTTCCCCGCAATCTCTTCAATAAAAAATGGAACAGGATAGAAAGAGTCCGCGTGCAGACAGAAAAAATAATCTAATCAAAAAGACATTCATTTCTTTTCCAATGGATTGGTTTTTTTTGGGGTGAAGAGGTCAATCTCTTCAATAAAAAATGGAACAGGATAGAAAGAGTCCGCGTGCAGACAGAAAAAATAATCTAATCAAAAAGACATTCATTTCTTTTCCAATGGATTGGTTTTTTTGGGTGAAGAGGAAGTGGGCTATTCAGTTACTCGTCGTATATTTTATTTCATGTTAGAATTGAGCAGTTGAAGTCCACGTTGTACCGCGATGTCACCACTTTTCCCCGGCCCTTTTGGATAGGATGAAAATCTCAGACAGTAATTATTTGGAAAGGGAACGTCGTCAGGATGAATACGGTGACCACTTTAAATAAGAGTCTCGTTTTTTCTAGTTGCTCGACAACAACTCGAAAAAACGGAATTTTTTATCTGGAATAAAGTGGCATCGGCATCACATGAGTACCATGTCCTTTAGCTTCCGAAATACACTTAATGGGCTTTGAAATTGCACCAGAATGGGATTTTTTCACTTGAATTTACCAATTAAAATGGAGATGGGGCAATAGGAGACTAGCTGTATTTAGGTCGAGATGAGCTTCTAAAGTGCTTTGTTGTTGGAGGAAAGCTATATCCTCCCTCAGAGGTTAAATTTTTTTGTCAAGCACTAGCTTTTATCCTGAATATGAATTAAGTATTTCCTGAGTGCTGAAAAAAAGAGCTGACGGGAGATTGTTGAAGCCCACCTTTTTAATTACACAACAGGGACCCGTTGCCGTCGCCAGTGCGAGTACAAAGAATGTTTTTTAAATATTCCGTAGAGATCTCCAAAAAATATATGCAAAAACGTAAAAGGACAAATTTTTGGCAGTAACACGTCCCACCTAAATGAGCGTCTGGGACACAATCGCATCCATACTGTGCTATGCGCTGGGACAGATACGGGGAATTATGATGTGCTTATGACCTCCTCTCATTTCCTTGCGGGCAGGGAAAGTACTATTGGCAGGGATATGAGATAAAGTTATTCCAGCACTCCAATAAAAAGACGTTAATGGACGATAAAAAAAAGTTGTAAAAAATACCTATCTCTTGCTTAAAATTTATATGCACGCCATGTCTCTGATTGACGAAACAGAGCAGTCTGCAAAAAATGGAGAGTTGGAAAGTTTTCTGTAGCCAGAAGCTGTTTAAGAGATGACCATCGCAGAAAACTTTTGACATAAAAAGGATAACATATTTTTGAAAGCATTTAAAAAGTCTGCGAGTTATATTTGCGAAATGGTTAGCCTGTCATGTGGAAGGTCTATTTGGGCTCAGATGTGAAAAATTACTGTAAATGGCTTTATGAGGAGGATTGGAGAATCCCTAAAGATGAAATTGAAGCGTGAAATAAAAAAAAGTATCTCAAGAACTTTTTGGAAAGGGGCTCTTCAAGGTGCTAGTGAAAATGGACAGATGCACTGAAGGATAAAAAATATATATATTGCAGTAAGATAAATCCAAACTTTTCACTTTACAATATTTTTGAGTGTGCCCTCAAACACAATTTTTAATGGTGAGCTTTGAATCCTCAGCTCACACCATAAATGGGATGAGACTGCACAAAGAGCAATTTTGAGGGAGTGATAGTGGATGACATTTATTGATATTACTTGAACATGGCTCATCTCTAAAAGTTTCTGGTAGACTCTTAAAAAATCCAGTTCACCCCAATTCCCACAGGGATCCGGAGTAAAAAAAGGCTCTCTTTGGAAAGGAAGGACATGACAGGAGGACAAGCTTCCTTGAAAATGAAATGTGTCAACAGCACATAGGGACAGTGCATAGGTCACTAGGTATGTGCACTTTTTCATAGCGTGAAATGAAAGTGCAGGAAAAAAAACGACTCCAGCATGAAACGCGGAAGTGGTCTCGCTTCGTAAAAAATAGAACCGAGGCCACTTTCAGAATTTATAAATTTGGTTGGAGACTCTCCTTACTAATAATGCGGTTGTTTGTGGAAAAAAAACTTACAAGTGAGACAGATGAGGACGACCACACATTGGATGACGGAGTTGCTAGATGCATGTCTGCCAATTTCCATTTTCATTGGTTAGAACAATAACTTCTGCGTGTCCAGTCACTATGAAAATGTAGGAAGAGAGGATAAAGCTGAAGAAATTTCACGGAAAGAGGAATTCCTTTATAGACGCTGCTGACCGCTGAATTGACCACAGAAATCTATCTCATTTCTTGCCCGCTTCCTGCAGAGATTGGAATTTGCGGAGCAATTTTCTCAATTTCTCAAAAATAGAGTTTTCAGCTGCTCATGAATTTTTCTAGCAAAAAAAGGGAAACCATTTTCAATGTGCCTATAAGAGTGTCACCGCCTACTTGATCATTTTCTCTACGAGAAAAAATAAAAATTGACAGCATAATATTCTCACTGCACTGCGCACCAAAGAAACATCCTTCATTCTGGGAAAATGCTTTTTTTTCTTCACATGTGAATTGGAAGACAATATAGTTCTGTGTCCCAAGAGGCGATAAGAGGAAGAACGACGTACAGAACACTTTCACTTTATACCAGGGAGACGTTGTCCAGAATAAATAATGCGAGATGGTGACGATATGGCACGGTAGGTACTTAAAATTGGAGTGAGGTGAGAATGCAAAAATAGAGTCAGCGTTGGCAAAAACAAAGACGGAGGAAATCTATTCGCAGCTAATTTCCATCACAAGAGAAAAAAAATCGTGAAGCACTTTGAAGCACTTTTACTGTCTAACTTTTGCCAGAAAAAAAGGGGAAAAAATCATTTTGGTTGATGGCATTTTTATATACAATATTGACCTCTGTTCTTGTATTTTTTTAGTATAGCGACTCGACTGCAGTATCAAATTATCTCTTTTTTTGACTTTTTGATCAGCATTCCATTGGCTGGTGCAATTGACACATTTTCAGAGAGAACTTTATCATTTCGTTTATTAGTGGGTGTGTGGACTGAATACAAATTAATTTGGAAGGACGGCTATGACAGGAAGAAAAATAAAGGAGGGGAAGTGAAAGTGCGGTTGTGCAACATCCTCTTATTTTTAAGATAAAAAAAGAGTAGTCAAGTGCTCTAGATAGCACCCGTTTTTAGGAGGTGATAAGCACTTCTTGTAAAAACTGGAAAGTTATACATTCTGCAGTGTGCAAAAGTGAAACAGATTTCGAAAGATAAATACACGAGAAATTGGATAACTTTCCAAACATTCAAAATGGTTTTTCTCAACTTTTCGAAATCAGGATGCAGATACGGAGTAAGAAAAAGGGAGATGTTGTATAGCTTTAAAAAAAAGTTTTTTTTCTGAATTGCCTACTCCTGCTCGTCCCTCTTCTGTTCTTTTTTCTAGACAAGAACTATGAAACTGGAAAGTGGCTACTTATAAGCTCACTCCATATTTCCCCCATTTTAAATGTTCCGATTTTCACTTTTCCTTCTCTTCCCAACCTCTCACACCTGCCTGGGCTAATATGAAAATGGAAAAATTTTCATAAAAAATGGGAGATTTATTTCTCCTATCTCTTCGCCACACGAAGAAAAGACAAAAGGATGGCTGGATCTGTATGGAGTGAGTGATGCTCAGGCTTGCTCACTTAACTTGTCAGACACACTCATCTTCCTTCCCACTACGAGTACAAAATATATGTATTCTGTTTTGTCAACCTTATCCCAATTTCTTTTTCCATTTGCACATTAGCAACTGCTTCAGTAACCCTTTAAAAAAATTTTTGGACGAAACTTTTTATAGCTCAATATAGAAAAAAATATATCTAGTTGGCTTCCAGGGGAAATAGAAAAATCTTTTTTTTACAATTTAAGAAATAATTTTTTGGTTGACTAAAATTAATTCAAAAACGTATATCAACAAAACTATCGTAAGTATGTAGAAGCAATAGAGTAGGTGAAAGTTTTCACAGTTTGCGTGTAGACTTTTGTATAATATGCCATGGCGCTAGATAGCTCTTCTTCGGGTCAGGTCTGCCTTTGAGTGAATCGGGCTTTAGACTGGAAGCAACTTGCAAGGGAACGCTGGGATTTAAGCGGAGATTTTTTTTCCCGTTTCGAGTAAGCTTACTTGAGAGATGTGATGGAGGAGGAAACACGTATGAAGACGAGTTCCTCCATTTTCCGGTATCCTTTTTTCTTCGCGGAGGGAGGCTTGGGAAAAAAGTTCTATTCATCTTTGGCTTCCAAATCAAGCTTGTGGTGGGCGACACGGCGAGAGAGCGTAATAATTTACTTCGCAACAAGGACTAAAGACGTGTTCCGGATCTTTGCGGGGTAATATGAATGTCTATCATTATGAATGTCTATCATTTTGGTATGACACTCGAGAAGCATCACCAGTCTTCTTTTTTTCCCTATGTAATATCAATTAATGCAATCACACGGCTACCACTCAATGTAAAGAGGAGAACGGCATCTTTGTCCCGTCTTATTACATTTTCTTGTCAGAAGGACACTTTCCTCTCTAATTAATTTTCAACAATGCCACACTACCTACCTCAGTATTCCTTGTGTAGTTCACTGAAGCCTCTCTGGAGGTTATACGCTGTGTCGTGGGTGGTGGCTTATAGATGGTTTTCAAAAATTTTCTACTATGCTGGATGCTGGCTTTGTCTATTGCTTTCTTATTGTGAGTTGTGACTCCCAGAATTTAACAAGTTTAATTAAAAGTTTATTTACATATTGATTCAACTGTCGTTGAAAGGGAGAAGAACGGGAGTGAATGTCACCGCCAAAATCGAGGAAAGTCATTTGTTGCGGAAATTAATGAAAGGAAGGCTTTAATCCTGAAGGAGTTGAATGTAAGATGCTTTAATAAACCAGAAAGACTTGTTTGTCCTTGCACCAAAAATATATAGGGGAAGGTCTTGTAAAAGCAAACATGCTTATCGGTAGTGAACTGTTGGCGCGCAAAATAAAATGATTGATGCATCCTGTCCAACCAACTATAACGGTTCCTCATTTCTGGAACGCTGACCGTACATTTTCAGCTATCAAAATGTTTTTAGGTAGTTCATGTTTATTTCATGTTGTCTGGGTTGGATTCTCAACGGATGTAATCTGAGACTGTCAAAAACGAAAAAAAATGCCAATTAGCCAGGAATCATCATTACCGATATTCGAAGAAAACAGGCGGAGAACTATATCCGAGTAAATCCTGACTGACATTTAGCCATACGGACAAATGAAAAGGTAGGAGCTAGCTGTCAGGGCGATATGAGACACCCACATGAAAATGCAATTAGTTGAGAAGAGTAGCTCAAATTCATACTAATTAATGCTCGCGTAGCTAGTAGTGCTGGTGTGAATTCCAGATAAATTGAAGATTCCAAGTTGCGACAGATATCCTATTTTCTCAACGCAGATAACGAAGCCGAATGTCCATCACTGCTAATTACCCGCGATTGGATGACCACATTGCAACCAACGATTTTTTTCTCTTTGCTAGCTCATTTACTCGTATTAGCTCCATTCCATTAGGCACAACAACATAGCCATGCCTAGTGTCTATAGTTCATGGTCTCATTCTTCAATCCCAGCCAAATTGGTACATGCTGTACGATATCCGGCTCAGTTTCCATTTCAAATTAGGGTAGACACAAACACTGTTTGCTGTGTTTCGGGGGAAGTACCAGACAGAAAAAGAAAAGGCTGCTGTCGAAAAAGGATGAGCTTTTTTTCCATTTCCTACTAGCAAAGAGACCCGCCACGGATTTGTCTGATATTAGAACGTTTATGTATCATAGTTGAGTGGAAGGAATGTCTCTGGAGTTGTGATGGAGTTGCGAACTTTCTCGAAATCTATTTTGAACGCCATCTTTTTGAGCAAAATGCAAAAAACTGGAAAACTGGGAAACTCCGTTCCATAATGTACTGCAGTATAACATCAGCCCAGGGAAAGTACCGCAGAGACAAAGCTTTCTGCATCTAATAGCCTCACATATTTAGTACATCTCGCATCTTTATCTTTTTCAGACAGAACGAATATTTTGCAAGTTAAATTAGGCTTTGTCCTTGATGTCCCATTAATTCCCAAAAATCCCATTTCTACTACTACATAAAAATATATTATTAAGCCTCTACACTTAAACTTGATTACTTTAATGTCAGACGAAATTAAAAATGTGCATAATGTACCCCCAAGAATTACAAAAAACAAGCGTTTCTGATTCAGCACTCAGCACATAAAATATGTAACAAAGATACAGAAATGCATACTAAATTTCATGCATGGAGTACGGGTAATAAAACTGCATCTCATCTAATTATGACTCACTCAAGTTATAGTTATGCGCAATAAAATAAATTACAGCTCAATTACAATTTTTTCCTGGAGTAGCTCACAGCTCACAGCTTCTCTAAACTCGATATCACTGTCCTTGTCAATACCAAATTAAAAAATTAGAAATGAATGGGTTTCGGGGGATCCGCCGTCTTCAACAATATTTTTTATAACCTTTTCTTATCTTAACAAGATGGCTTTCATAAGAAAAATGTTATAATTTTTTAAAGGATATTTTATGCCTGACCTAAATTCCCAACTACTCTCATGAGGAAGATCATGGCTCATAAAGAGCGCAAATTATCCATCCATCATAATGTCCATATATAAGTCTTTTTTACTTAGCGCCACAATAACAATTTTTTCATGGAACATCAATTTTTTTTTCATTTTCTATTGCCCTCTTTTCACCAACTCAACGAAACGCAAAACTGCAGTTTTTATTATATATCCCGACCATTTCAACCTTTTTATCATCAATTTCAAGAGCAAGTCACGGCTCCTGCATACAAATTACTCTGAGAATTCCAGAACCTCATTCTGGCTAATTGCGTACAACCCATTTACCATGAAAATAAAATCTTTTCCATGTAGCAAACAAAAGCCAAGTTGGGAGGAAGGGCGACAAAGAAAAAAATATATGAGTCCACAAAACATTCCATCACCATCAACCATCAACCATCACCCATTTTTCTGTCCGCTTGCACTCATATAATCCTCACAAGTACCTAACCACTTCCCATAACTCCTGAACGACTACAGCTAAAAATTCAGTTTTACTCATAGTGCCCGTCTGTTGTCCTCTGCAGAGAGGATTTGTCCTCTCTGTGTGGGAGCCCAGCTTCAACTCCTCGCAGAACCAAAAAAAATTACATCTAAAAACAAAAAATCAAAAAAAAAATATGTTGAACCAGTTACAAAAGTATAGCCGATTTCACTCTGTGCAAAAGATTTGACTTTGTTGTTGTGGCTGCCTAATGAAATATACACGTATGGTATTGGGTCCTACCTACTGTTGTTGTACGTTGAGGATGATGCCTGAATGCAAGAGGATTTTCATCTCAACATGTTGAAAACGCTGCTTAACGCTGCCTAAAGAATTCACACAAAGTGCGACTGACGACGGACGACTACGAAGAACGGGGTTGTTGGTAGAAAAAAAAGCACAATGCTTACTTACGGAAGCTAACGCTAAGAAGCATTAGGACGTGCTAGGAAAATTCCACAACTGGCCGATCGAGTCTTCACCGTGTTGTCGACTTGTGAACCGATGATAATGTGAGAAGGTCTGAACCAGAGCATAGGGAAAAAAATGCCGATTCACTTCTACATTAAAAAAAAGCTGTACGGTCTGCCTTAACCTAGGAAGGAGATCTACACACTGTCAGATAACGTTGATAACACGTTACAGAACTTACCATCCACATGCCCGTGGATACAGCCTGAGCGCAAAACAATCCCCACTAGTGATGTGTGGGCTTGAAGAAAACTGATGAAAAATCTGCGTGGGAGGAGAAGCTGGGAGACGGGAGCCAAAATTTTTGCATTTTTTTTAAAAAAAACACGACAGGAAACGATTATTACTTTACGGCGTAAAAATAAGTTTGCCAATTATAGCGCTACTTTCACCGTAAAATAAAAGGAAATGCGTCATAAGTCTTGATAGCTGTGTCACGCTTCTGTGATAGCAGTTTCGTGTACATTTTGGAGTCTTCCATGAATGAAAAAAATGTAAAAAATGAATGGAGTTAACTTGAAATATTTTGAAGATCCGGTTTACGGTCAGTGAGCTTCCGTTGTTTTTGTAAAAATACCGTAGTTTTGGCCACAGTAAATTTTGGATAATTGCAGGGTAAAAATGATGAAGTACTTCTTACTTGAGAAAAATGAAATTAGATTTTGGCTGGATTTACCAAATTTATTCCGGAGTTCTTGGTACGTATCAGAGATTTCCGTGGTGGGAGGTACTTGCAGATATTAAAATGCTTTGCGAGTAATTATCTCAGGAGCTGATCTGATATAGTAAAAGATGAAAAAAGCAAAACCGGTATCTTATCATAAACCCTGAAACCCTGAATTCTGAAGAAATGCAAAGTTTTTCGCATTTCGAGTTTTCGGAAATTACGGAAAGTGCATAAGAAATGAGCTCATAAAAATTACATCAAGTTCAAGAGCTGATGTCACTGATGACGCTGTCAATTTTTACGAAGAGAAAACTGATAAATCCAGTTCTGCTTACTTCATCCATTTAATTAATAAAGATGAACCTGCTCCACTGTAAAAAAAATAAATATTTTTTGTCTGGATAAGCAGGCGGTACGTGCTATGCGCAGACGTGCCACTTTACACCTCTCGTTTAATGAGATAATTAAGAGAAAAGTATATTCTACACCTTTCAACAGAATTTTATCATTATCCTAAAAAAAATGCACCAAATTTTTCTGCGTCAGAGACAGAGTTAGGTACTACAGCTTGCTCCTGGTTTTAAATTGAGATTTTTTTAAAAGTGCATTTTTTATTATCCATGTCCTGCATCCAAAAGCTACGCCTCTTGAAAAAAATCTATTCCACAACAATTTTCCTTTCGAAAGGTAATTTTTTTATGAAAGCCATAAAACCATTTATTATTTTTAACACTATAGGCTCTTGTAAAATGCAAATCTTTATAAAAATAGTAAATATTTAAAGCTAGAATTAAAGCAAAAGTATTATCATTCCTCTCCATCTCCATATTCGACCTACCGAGAAGTCTTCCCAAAATGAATGCTCTTCATATTCCGTGATATGATCATCTCCACCCTTGCCCAACATGCAACATGTGTCCCTACCAAATAAACATTCCAAAGCACTTGTAAAACTCCAGACCGCAGACGATGTAGCCCATTTTAAAAAGTGTGTTATCATCAACAGCACTACTGATTACTAGTTTTTCCATCGTTTCCACCATCCTACATCGATCTACGAAAATATCTCTTGTTACATGTTCAAACATATGTTAAAGCTAATTTTTTTAAACAACCGTCAGCACCAACTATACATTCAGCCTCTAATTTTCGGCTTTTAACAAGACATTTTGGTACGAGGAAGTAAATAGTTAAAAAATATTTTCCCCACAGTTGGCTGCCTCTTGTCCTTTTTAGCACGCAGTTAAGTCCAGAAGCAAAAAAAAAATTTATAATGGTTAGCTCAAACATCGAAAAAAATCCCTGGAAACTGCAGTAGCAGCAATAACATAAAATAAATGGTCACACGAATTAAACGTTTTATACCATAGGTAACTAGTTATAGTGCACTCGTATCACAAGGGAAGAAAATGTGTGTGCGGTTCTATAAAAAAAATCTACATAGGAGCAGTGCAATCATCTCCGCCATCAAACCAGAACGGTACATATTTTTAGAACATTAGCAGACATAATGTGACGTACTTTATTAAACATTTTTATCTCAAAGTTAGTCATTTTTACACTTTTCCCACCACTTTTTATTAAAATATGAGTTATGATGAGTGCAACAGAGGAAAAAACTGGGTTGCATGCAACTCCTTCTTCTTACGTAAGGTAATTCAGGTTTGTTTTCGGTTTACATTAATCACCTTCATCATTCTCGCCATATCATCAGCGTAAATAGCAGAGTCCAGTTTTGTTCCGGACGATGAAGCTCCCCCCCTCTCTCTCTCATTGTCAGTCCCTCTCTGAAGATTTTATCGTGATTACAGACCACTTTAATTACACAGATTTTTACTGACGCTCCTCCACCGCTACTATTAGATAACAATATTTCATGAGAGCTTTTGCCTCTCCTCAGGGGATAATCTCATAAAATAGGACGTTTTTCCAAAAGATCTTTCCTGTCTTACAGTTTTTGTATGAGGGTGAGCATGACACGAGAGCAAAGTTGTGTTTGGAAATAGAACGAAAATATATATTTTATAGTAAAAATTCTTTGCTAAAAGGAAAAGGAAACGTGCGTTATCCAAGTCACGAGCTATATTATACTTCAGGCCAGAAATATATAAATGTCTGTTCCAGCGAGTTGACTAGAAGGAATGTTCTCCGAGAGTAAAAAAGGGCTGGAAATATTTTCGCCAGTTTAAATGGAGTTTGTACTCTGCCAAGATCAGTCAAGATTTACAAGGACGATAATAAAAAAAGCAGAAAGTAATATATTACCCTCATTAGCACCTTTTACTTACTAAAGTTTACCCCTTTAAGACAAGCTTCAGGTAGTGTTTTGTACAGAAAACGATAAATTTCCCAGCAATTTGCATAGTTGAAGATGGACGTTTAAAAAAAAGACGTGGGAAGCTGGTAAACGCTTGCATGCTCGAAAACAAACAGGGTTTTGCGTGAGAAGTTTCTCTTGTGAAGTGACCACCAACAGATTTTATTAGGGGAAGGGATTAAAAAAGTTAATTAATTATTGTTTATTGGCGTAGCCCTCAAGGTGAATTAGGATTAGGTGCTGTTATAAAATTAATGGATATATTCTGTAGGATCACAGCGTGATCACTGTTTACAAACTGAAGAAAAACCTTGTCCCACCTTAACAATTGTGCTGAAGCTCTGAATGAGCTAACACTAAGATTAAGTTTCAGTCAGATTGAGCAAGGTGAACTTAAATTAAAGTGATTGAACGGAATAGTGCGCCAAAAATGAAGCCCTCCCAAGTGAAAAGGAATTGTGGTCTGTATGAATCAGTTTCTGGAAGGGGTCGGTTGAGAACACTAACCATCCTGCTGTTATTCGCCTACGTTTTGACTAGTGATGTTGGTCAAGCAAGGATTCAAGATTGGGAGAGGACCTGCGTCGTTGGAGAATGTGTTAGGGCAAGCTCCGCCTTCCAGTCGTGTTTGGCGCAGCCTCTCGAAGTAAAGCTAGGTCACCCCACCAAAAAAGACGTTCGAAGTGAACCGATATTCAGAAATCGGCCGAATGCACTTGCAGTGGAGAGCTGTACCAAAAGTGTAGGCAGTGATCGAGGAAATTACCGCCATACCAATGATGGCAGAGGAAGACGACAGGCTCATGGGGATGGATTCATTCCGATTTGCTGTCCAGAAAAGAAAACGGAAGAAGGGATGCTTATAGCTGGTACTTGGAGCGGGAACAAATGAGTTTCCCCATCAGGTTCGACTTTTGATTAGATCTCCGACTGGAACTCGGGAGAAGTGCGGAGGAACGATTTACAACAGAGAGTATATCTTAACGGCTGCCTCCTGTTTGGTTTATAACGGCAAAATGGTATCCCACTCAGATGTGGAGGTTATCTCTGGTCAGAATATGGAGCATACCAGAGTGGACGGAAACATTCATGCAGTGAGGGACATAAAAATACATGAAGGGTACAAGGGCACACTCCACGATTATGGGAGAGATCATGACATTGCTCTTCTGCATTTGAGAGATCACTTAGATTTCTCAAGTCACCGTGGCTCGACTTCACTGAAGGCGTTGAGAATTCCAGAAAAGGGATTTAGAGCGGATGGTCGTCCAGCAATAATTTTAGGGTGGGGTCGCACAGCACTGGAAGAAAAACCGATTGGGTCACTATTGAAAATGAATGCGCATATTAATACCCATGATGAGTGCAGTGAAAAGTCAAGGGCAGCAATTTTCAATGGTAATGACATGCGAAAAACAAAGCTTGAGCAGGAAACTCCGCATGATGAATTTGGAGATCCTGACATTTTCGAGCTAAGCAAGTCCCACGATGCATCATCCAGCAGATCCAATGACAAAGGCAGGAGTAGCTTCTTCGATCGCGGGTTTAGTGACAGACGTCGTCGCAGCAGCTTTGACAGCGAATTTGGTGACAGGCATCTCAGCAGCTTTGACAGTGGATTTGGTGACAGACACCGCAGCAGTTTTGACACTGGATTCGGGGAAAGACATCGCAGTAGCAGTAGTAGTAGCAGTAGCTTTAGTACAGGATTCGGTGATAGGAGCGCCAGTGCTAGTAACAATGAAGATAGCAGGTTTGGCAGCTTTGGCTCCGGATTTGGTGACAGGAGCGCCAGTGCTAGTAACAATGAAGATAGCAGGTTTGGCAGCTTTGGTTCCGGATTCGGTGAGAGGAGCGCCAGTACCAGCAAGAATGATGACGGCAGGTTTGGCAGCTTTGGTTCCGGATTTGGTGACAGGAGCTTTGATAGCGGATTTGGAGAAAGACATCGGAGCAGCAGCAGCAGTAGCAGTAGTAGGAGTAGTAGTAGCAGCTTTGGTACGGGATTCGGTGACAGGAGCACTAGTGCCAGTAACAAAGAAGATAGCAGATTTGGCAGCTTTGGTTCAGACTTTGGGAGGAAACATAGTATTTTTGATAGCGACGACTTTTTCAAAAACTGGGATCGAGGCTCCAGCTTAAGTAGTTGGCATGAACAGCATGAATTTGTGAATATGGGCGCACTCCAGCTAGGAAAGTTATGGGAGGGCGGGGTAGAGTACAAAAATCAGCGGGGTTCCTTTGCTCATACTCTGCGCTCATTTCCTTCGAATCTCCTTTGCATTGGAGGAGGTGCGAAAAGTACAGGATATAATAGAGGTNACAAAAACCAGCGGGGCTCTTTTGCTCATACTCTGCGCTCATTTCCTTCGAATCTCCTTTGCATTGGAGGAGGTGCGAAAAGTACAGGATATAACAGAGGTGACTCAGGCGGCCCTGCAATTTGCGAAGGTGCAGGTGGATTCCCAGTACTCTGTGGGATTTCATCATATGGACGGAACGAATTCAGGGGCGAGTGGCCAGCGACTTACGTGAATGTGGCGCACTACGCTGACTGGATTCATTCCAATACTGGACGCAGTCGTCAATCTGAAGAAACCCTGGTAAAAGATGTGATTGACGGAGAACCTTTATCCTCCCCAGACGAGGCTAGCTTTTTCATGAGGATTCACAATAAGAAAACGAACACGACATGCGGCGGCGCATTAATAAACAGTAAGACTGTGATTAGCTCAGTAAGTTGCGTGCCCTTGGATGTCCGCACAGATGACCTTCTGGTAACATCCGGAGAGTATTCTGTAGGGCAGAAAGGAACTGAGCACGACGTGGACGGTGTGAGTTCTAAGGAAACTTACAAAAACTACCAATCCCGTTCCCACGGTAGAAAGGGAGGAAGCTCGGAAAAGCCAGGATAGTGGCCTGAAAGGAGATTTCCCTCAATTGAACTTGGCTGTACTGAAGCTTTCCAAACCTGTAAGGGACGCGAAGCCAATTGACCTAATTAAACCGAGAATGGAAAGGATGATTGTTCACGAATATGGATGGAGAACTGATCGACGTGACAAGACAATGAATAGGTGGGCGTACAGAGAAGTTTCATCTGATGAGTGTAAGGCACGTTATGGGGCCGTTGGTATTCAAGTCGATGAAAACCACCTGTGCGCTGCGGAAACCTACGGTGGAGGAGAAAGATGCAACAAAGAATTGGGAAATCCTCTTGTTTGCATGGATAGACATGGTAAAAAATATTTGTGCGGGGTGACTTCCATCCGAGATTGTCACTACGCATTTCCCACCATTTTTACTAATATTGTCAAGAATCTTGATTGGATTCAGCTTTAAATGAAAATGAAAATGATTTTTACCACCACAATTTTCATGTGCTAACACACGAAACATTTAATGCAAACTGTTCACGAAAAATATAATGCAGTAGCTCTTCCAGGATGAGGCGGCTACATAAAAGTTCTTTAAATGATTTTTAAGTTGGGAAAAAAGCATAAATATTTTATTTAATCTACTTTTATTTCGTAGGATTAATGTAATAATAAAATTAAAATAATTATTGTACTTATAAATAAATTCCTGAAGTCTAAAAACTACGTCGCAGCAAGATGTTTCATTTTACCCCAGAAACCACCGTTAACTTTTAATAAATGGTAAGATGCTAAGATAAACAATGAATGAGCGACTTCTTTTAACTGTACATGCGCATTCCAATTGTTTTCATGAGGTTCTGTCACAATAAAATAAAAAATGATTTATAATACTTATCAAATTTACTTTCTATAAGTATAATATAAAGTAATTTGCTACATTACGGCCAATTTAAGGCACAACAAATGATTCCGTTGACGTCAGCAAATTCTCCGGGTCGTTCCTAACTTCAGGCGTATTTAGATGCACTACCACAGTCCAATTTCCAGGATCAGCATTAATTGTAAATTTGTTCCTGAAATTTACTTGCTCTTCGAAATCGTTCTTAAACCATTTAATTTCGAGGTGTTCATCTGCAACCTCATTACCAGCTATTCTCCTTTGTCCAAGGTTGGGAGTTTGCACTGTTACTTTCCTCCTTCCGTCTAGAGACCCTTCCGAAATTGTGAGACCGTCGATAATGCTCACTCGCTGGAGAAACTGCAGCCACAGACTCTCCTGGCAGACGGAACAGAAGTGATCCACCGACACGTTTCTCATCACACATCCGTGATTAGTGGGACGGTATAACTTTACTCCCTCATTACTCCAAGTGGGGTATGCTGAAATGTGCGAATTTGACATGTTGAATTCTTGTTCATTGCCAAATTCATGGAGGAGAACAGAACAGATCATTCTTGGAATTTCGGGATGTGTAGGTGAAGTTTTGGAGCGCACTATTAATTAAATGCAGAATATGCCCAATCATTGCTTCACTGCACACACTAAATATAATTGAAATTGAAATTTACCGCTAAAAGTATGTTCTCCAGAGGCAAAACCTTTGTCACCAAACCACTGATAAAATTCCCTGTCATCGTATCCAGTTGTCTTCCAGGGTAGAACTTGGCCATCTAGCATAAATTCTAACGAGTCCTCTTCCCCTGCTGCACTTACACTTACGTCGAGCACCCAACGACTCCAGTTCCCATCGGAGGTGAATGTAAAGGTTTGAGCACCGTTTTTCAAGTCAGCCCATGGGTACTTCAAAAGGCGAGGAATTGCTTTCTCCTCTCTCTTCCCTGCGCTCAGCCAAGCACTCCAACTTAACGTATCAAGTGATTTTGCAGCATTTGCTCCAAAGTATGCCCAGCTATTATCATATTCCTAAACAAAGGCTAATTATTTCTTTGGTTGCATTCATGTTGGAATTGGAAATTAAATATTTAACGAAAAATTCACATACATCCCCCACATTTGCCAGACTATGGCCAATTTCATGGAAAAGTAATTTTTTTCCTGTTCGGTGGCTTCTAGTTGAAATCACGAACTCCCCACCTGAGCCACCATAAAAGTCATCATTGCCGATAATACTTGGATAATCACAGCCGGAAGTTCCAGTCATTGCACACACTCTTCGGGCATTTGTAGCATTTCCTTCGTAAATTACACGAAGTTGACCTCCTTCTCGGTGTAACCCGAAGGGTGTACTCTTGGGACCGTCATAGCCAATTCCGGAAACTTCACTTTCAACGTAAATGGCCCAAATATTGAATATCGGTAGGTAACTTCGAAATGTAGGCCCTTCGAACATATCCTTTGTCAATCTCTCTAT
>JAHZND010001665.1:0-13272 GCA_027744115.1 Acrocyrtus sp. NNG-2020 | reverse complement strand
CACTTTTTTTTATTTAGCTAGCGCAATAATATTTACAGCCTAAAAAAATCGGAGAAATTGAAGCTGATTCAATCAATTCCCAGGTGAGAGGGAGAGAGACCAAGATCGAGATCATGGTGACGGCCGTGTAAACTGGATAATGGATTTTGGTAGTAGTAGCTCTGCAGCTCACTCTTAAAAAAATTTATATACTGGCCTCTTCCGAACGACTAAGGCTCTTGCTTTAGAGTAAACCCCAACTTTTGCAGAGCCAAGCTTATAAGCTCCACTCACTAAAAAAATATTGTGAGAATGGAGTCATTTACAAATGTGCTCATAAATATCGAGCAAGAATATTATCTCCATGATTAATGGTCTTTTGATTGGTTTTTACGCCTTCCTCATTCAAAATGAGACATTTTATGGCACTATTTTCCTTTTTTTCTCTCTTCGTTTCCCTTTGCTCCACTTTACTCGCTGCACGTCCACCTAAAAAAGAAAACCCTTTTTTTAATGCTGTTCTATACCTCTCTCCGGACAGAGTTTTAGAGACGGTTTCTTGTGTGAAACCGTTCCTCAAAAAAAAAAGAAAATTAACCTACCTGTCTGTAACGAGAACAACGAGGCACATGGTTGTCGCCCATTCATCCCATTATTACTACGAAGTTGACAAGTCAAGACCATCGACGAAGCCGTTGTTCTCTTCATTTTCAGACAATATTTTTTTTCCTTTTTTTCTATGTAGCTCATTGTGAATTCTGAGGGGCTAGCGACTAGCTTGCACTCAAAAATTACACTTCTCGACTTCTCTACCTCTTTTTTTTACTCCTCACGAGTTCGAGCTGTCCTTTCCAAAAGGACAAAATGGGAAAGATACGTCGTGTAGATTTCTGATAATAATGCTTCGAAATGTGAGTGTGTGCGCTCACAGAACACTGCTAATAATAATCCCATTATCGTTTGTCTCCACATCTCTCGGCCATTTCCCTTTTTTATGGCTTTTTCTTAGCATTGCTGTGCTCACCACCTCATCTTAAGGGGGAAAAGGGACGAGAGAGACAGAGCTTTTTGCTCTTGTTTAGTAAAAAATAAATAAAAAACGAGAGCTGAGAGCACTCAATTATTTTTTTGTCCTTTTTTATGTGTTTACCACGACAGAAAAAGAGTTTTTGTCCTTTGAGAAATCGATCCAAATAATAATATTATGACATCATCAGTCGAGCGATGAAAGAAAATGGGGAGCAGGAGGAGCGCTATCTGAACAGATTACGAGGACCTCTCCATTTCCCCGTTCATATTTCACGATGACTGAGGAGGAGCAGAAGCTGAATGAAAGAGGTGACGGTGCATGGCTGGCTGGAGCTTCGTTTATTGTGACACTTTCATAAAATGAATGTGTCTCGGTTGCCGAGTGGAACAGCAATTTAATTGTCTACTTAAGAAGCTGTGCTTAGACTTGGCAATTTTTTAAAGTTTTTTTTCTCCTTACCTAAAAGTTTTGAGACTGCGCCTTGATGATGAAGCATTTGGATGGGGTCGTACGGCCTCATTCCGTATCTGAGAGGAGCGGATAAATCTAAAAGCCTTGCGGGGGCGCCTCCAACGTGATGAGAGCCTACTGCTGCGGCAGCCGCTGCACTTGCAAATCCTCCTAGGGGGTGAGTTCCGGTGGCGGCGGCGGCGGCTGCAGCTGCCGCTGCGGCTGCTGCAGCAGCAGCACTGGAAGAGCCTGTTGGGGTTCCTGGAGTGCTCGCTCCGCTACTTCCTCCCCCTCCTCCGCTGGCTGCTGCTGCGGTGTAGAGATCCCGAAGGTGATGAGCTGTCATTGGACCTGAGTAATTGCAAATGAAAAATTAAGAATGAAAATGTCTTTGCAAAAAAATTATCACTCATTTCCGCTAAGCCTCAAACACGCAAAAGTTCCGTGCACGAACCCAGCCTCATTTAGCACGAAAAAAAATAATCCTCAAATCCCACAATCCCTCTTTACATACACTCTCCAGTAATTAACTCATCAAAATGGCTGCCTCTCCGTCAATAATTTTTCAGTGGCTCTCTTCACACACCAAAAAATTTGCGTTTTTTCCTTCTCACTCAATTCATTAAGTACTTCAAACATCTTAATTTTCCTCGCACCCCCGAAAAAAACATATTCCATGCTTACGTCAGAATGCTGCCATCCTTTTTTTGAAAATATTTACGAGCTTAAATTATTTATCCTTTGCCACACTGATACCATTCTCATTAGACTAACCTACCCTCACTCTGCACTAGACTAAATCCGCGTCTATCAATTTTTTCTCTACTACTCCACAATTTTCATTGTGAAAAGTACCACCCAGCAGTGAAGCTACCACATCTTTAGAGATTTTTAGCGAATGGCCATGCTCACTCACCCACTCGACCCGGACATGAGCGACCAAGAAAAATTTCCACACACTAATCTTGTTTTGCACAGATTAAATATGGTCTGCTCCAAAGTATTAAGCTTCTTTTAGGCAGTTTGTGTGCATCTGCACCTCCGAAGTGGAGTTCTCTCTCGAACCTCTTTTTTTATATTTTCGAAGGAGTGCTCTACCGTAATCTTTATGTGTGGTGTCATGCTTGTGTCGCAATATTAGGTATAAATTAAATCCTAATGGGCAGCATCATATCATCAGATAAAGAAAAATAAAAGTGGGCGAGGGCAGCCATCAATTTTTTTTCAGAAGTGGAGCTCTCTCTACCTGTCCACTCATTTCGCTCATGCACTGAAGATGATCACGCTCGGCTGTGACGAATGGCTCATAATAAAAAATATTTTTTGAGAGAGATGGACGATGAAGGAATATCATAAGTCCTTTAAATAAAAAAAAATGAAGTGGTGCGTGCGGAATTTGTCAGAGGTGCACTAAAACTGCGGGTATTATTTAGCACAGTTGGTTTTCCAAGTTGGAAAAAAAACTTCGAGTAAAAACTGGGATGAGTTAATACGATTTAAAAGTTGTAGTCACGTTGCCCTGGCAGAAAGGACGAGGAGTAAAGTTATGGGGCGAGAGCTATCACATGGGGGAGATTAGAGACGAGGAGGAGTGGAGTAGGTGGAGTATGCTCAAATTATGTTCATGTGTGTGAATGGTGTGGAGTAGCTCACTCTTTTTTTGTATCCCAGAAAAAAAAATCATGGCATGCTGCACACCCCCAAAAATGCTAATGTGAAGTGGGCAGCCGTAGTAATAAGTTTTGTAATGATCCCTTAAAAAGATGCTGCTCACACCAGCAGCAATTAAAATTAAAAGTTTTTTTCTTTCATATTAACGGGATGTGGGCTAATAAAAAGTTGAAAAAAAAGATTTTTATTCATTTGCATGACCCTTGCTTCTCCCCCCAAAAAAATATATATTTATTAAATGTGCACTTAGCCCGGTCACTTCTCCGGACCTTATTACGTGTCTTTAAGAGAGGAAAAATATATATTTTATTTCCCGCCTATTATGCATGCAACAATATGCATAGAACTCTCAATTTTTTTCACCATCTGTTATACTTTTTTCCAACGGACTTGAAAAAAACTCGGATCTATCCGTGCACTTCGACTTCACCGTTCACTATTGTTACTCCTGGCCTGGCAAAACTCTGAAAATCCATTTTTTTCTTCTTCTTCTTATTCTCCTCTCTGCTCCGATTTTTTTTTCTTGAAGAATGGCTAAATGACGAGACATGCATGATTTGGTATTATTTTACGTTTCTGACGATAATTACAATTCAAACGACGACAAGGAGGAAGACTGCACAGAGACATAATAATATTATGGGTAATCGCAGGCCAAACTCTTCTAAACTAAACCCACTTTACCAGAAGAAGAAGTAACTCTTATCATGTCTCTTTTATATTCTTCTTCGAAGGATGAAAAAAAAATCTTGAAAAGAAGTTTAAGCAATAAGCAAAACTCCTCATTATACACGACGTCGACATCATCACTATCATCATTACATTGCGTGAGTAATTGGTTCTCCATTTTTTTTCTTTTTCGTTTCATATGGGTGCAGTTTTCCTATAATTTTTTTTTCTTGTAATCTCCAACAATTGACTGTTATGCATACTTAGCTGCCCGTTCTTGTAAAAAAATGTATAAGTAGTGCTGTTGTTGTGTGGCTTTTTTGTACCATGCCATGTACGATCTAGTGAAAATGGTAATAATAATCATAATGACGATAATGACGACGCAAAGACGTGCTGTCCGTTCTTGTAAAAAAAAATGTATAAGTAGTGCTGTTGTTGTGTGGCTTTTTTGTACCATGCCATGTACGATCTAGTGAAAATGGTAATAATAATCATAATGACGATAATGACGACGCAAAGACGAGCAGAAGCATCATGAGAAGGCAGAGAGAGAGAGAGAGAGCTCAAGGAGGCCTCGTAATCTTTTTTTTAAGTAAAAAAATTCAATTTTATTTAGTTTTCTTATAAAAAGTGCTCAATCTTACTAGCTCTTTCCTGAACTTTCGGTATTATAGCTTGGTGAGTTGTGATTGAGATGAGCATATTTACAGAGATGCTAGCCAAGGTTATCTTGTATGGGCACGGCAGAAAATGGTGTTGCTGGAGGAAATGCAAAAATAATATGTAGGTATATATCTCTTTGCATTATTATTTTTTGCAGATGCTCTGGAGATTATAGTATACGGAATTGTTAGGATTGTTAGGGGTGAGCTGCTAAATGGCGAAATACATTTTTTTATTTTCTATAGGACAGTTATTTCTATTAAAAGGGTGAACAATTCTCATGCGGCGCAGTCCTGCTGATCCTCCACTTGAGAGAGCGGACTTGACAGGGGCAACAATAAAAGTTGGATTATTTAATTTGCTGCGTCATCGTCAGAACAAAATGGGTGGACAATAAGCAGCCAGAAAATGGAAGACAGGAAGACAGTAACGAGAGTAAAGAAGAGCTTCGTTTTTGCTAAAAGCCCTTCTTCTCGTGGCTCTTTGCTCAGCACTAAAAAAATATTTTATTTTGGGCGAGTACTAAAGCGCTCACAAAACATGAGAAGTGGGCTTATGTATTTTTCCCGCAAACAATGCACGACAGTAGCAGAGAAGGAGAAAATCCTTTAGAGAGGCTTAGAAAGGCACCTTCCTGGTAAGCGACTTTACCGGGATGATACTGATTATTCGTGTCGTGGACATTGTTAGGCTGAAGAAGAAGACACTGTTTGTTTATTATTTGTGTATGATTGGCGTGATCACAGTGACTGGCAAAAAAATTATTTTAGAAGAGTTTTCGCGATTTACAGCTACTTACTCCTTCTCAAAGGAGATGCAGAGAGCTAAAAGATTTTTTTGTGGGGAAATTGAATTGATGGCGCTTGTAATAGGGTCTATAGCTGTCCGTTGAGACTAGCAGTGTCCGATACACGTTTTCCCCTTTTTTGTGGCGTTTAGCTGAAGCCCTTCCTTCTAAAAAAAATAGTTTTTTAAAAAAATGTTTCTTCACAAATGCCAGTCCTACTTAAGCATCGTTGCTATAGAGAAGTGTCATGCAATTTGATTGCATGACCACGACTGCCTTCTCTAAATTACTTGCGAAAATAAAAATACATTTTTTAGCAAATTCATTTTCGGAAAAATTTTCGAGTTTGTGAAAAAATAGCTACTTCACGTCCTGTTCTGATAAGCCATTTGCTTCATACCCATATTTTTTGTAAAATGTTTTTCCCTCTTTCTATTTGTCGATGAGGGAGAAGAAGCTAAAAAGCGAGTGGGAGAGGAGAAAATTCTCAAAAAAAAATTTACTTTTTCCCCAAGTCAACTCGTAATCAGTCAGTCATGCAGCGTGCTCATAATACGCACTCACTCCAAAACTCTGAAAGCCAATCAAAACGTGAGTCGAGTGGCCACTCTTCATCACATCCCTTCGCTGGGTGTAATATGACTAAGGCGGATTCTCTGATGCAGAAGCAAACTAGAATTTTATTTTTTACATCTGCAAAAAACCATTCTTCCATCTTCATGCCACACCACTCCTCATTTACTACTCTTGAATCAATTTCCTAAATAAAAGTGAGCGGAAATGAAGAAATCCGCAGAAGCGTTGTGAGCTCTGCGACAAACTGGCTTTTCCGATTTGTCACACTCATTATCATTTTTTTGGAGGAAATTATTTGTTCGCTATTAACTTACGGACTCCACCTACTCACGTCCTTCATTAAAATTAAAATTTATGTGAGTTCTTTACAGCTTAAATATTTACACGGCTAAAACTGCCATTTTTTATTTTGCGTTGCTATAGTCATCCTCCCTCATCCCTTATAGCAACTTCCCCACAGCCGCTCTGATAGGAATGCGTAAGAAGACATTAATTTTTTTACTTATATTCCTTCGCTCTTTAATCCCCAGCTAATTTTTTTATTGTCTTGGACTTCCTGTACCAACAAATTTTAAAATAGAGCACATCCTCTCTCCTCTCTGAATCTAAAATTAGAGCTGAACCAGTAAAAAAAGTGGTTTTTATTATATTTTCTTAGTAAAAACTCCTTTTTACACCTTATTCATAACGACGTGGAGAAATATATCGTGCTCATTATTATTTAGTGTAATTCCAAAAAAAGCGGTGCCGTTCTCGCCTTTAGCTCCTCGCCTCACTGCAAGAAAGAAATAAGCATATGGTCGGATTCGGTCAAGGGAACACCTTCCATTCCATCCCTGAGCCGTATACTTTTTTTATATTTAGCTCTGCCCCCAATAAAAAAATATTTTTAGCCTTTGCAGCACATTTATTTCTGATCTAGATGGCTGAAAAAAATATATATAAAAATGGTGAAATAGCTTTACTCCAATATTAACTTCTGTTATCACTAGTAAATCATATACTCCTTGAAAAATTCCTGCTGACATATAACAAGTGCCTTTTGGAATGCACAATCCCTATGTCCCGCAGCCATCAAAATATGTCATAATAATAATGGGAGCCACTGTAATTTTTTTTGTTTGTTGGCACTCCTCGTTCATCGCTCATTACTATTACAAACTCACCAAACTCGTCATTTAAAGTGCAATCAAATTGATATTTTTATGAGAGATATGAGCCTCCTCATAGTAATGAGATTGTAGTCTAAATTCACAGCCATTCACCACCAACTTTTTTGCCCTAACCATATTACTCCTCCATTTTTTTGTTAGCTGACTTACTCATACAACTGCCCTTTTTTTAAACTCTGCTAAAGGCGTCACCATCCCCAATATCGCTGCAAGACGCACATCCGACTAAAATATATGGGGGCAGTCTGAAACTCTTCTCGCCTTCTCTCTCTCCCTACTCATTTCATTCCTCCCAAAAGCTCTTTGCCATATCCCTCCCTAAAACGAAAATTCTCTGTGAGGAACGTCGAACGTGCGTGCATCCACTTTTCTGGGATTTTTCTCAGATTTGTTTTTTTTGCATTCTCCTAGAATTTAAGGAGCTCACACAACGCCCAAAACCCAAATTGCCACCAATCACCAATATCACATGAAGCTGATATTTAAATAATATGAGCTCCTTTCTCTGCCCACCCCGTTATCTCACCCTGCGAAAATGTCCAACCAAACTAAGCCATTAATTCATGCCGTGAGCATAATCCTACATGATTAACCAAGAAAAATGGAATGCTCTACACTTTCCACTGTACACCGCCAATATCCGGACTCACAGCGACACTATATCCACGCCACTTAAACTCCTTTATATTTTTTAATATATTTCAGCAATAGGAGCAAAAATGTTATTTCCCCGCTCCGGGGGAAAACAAGCGGATGTAAATAAAACTATGTAATAGTGATGTCTGGTCGTGTAGCGGTGATGTGGCATGAGTTCTGCTGGTAATGTAATGTGCTGGTGACAAACATTTTTTTTTGTTCCGCTCCACACATTTATATGATTATTATTATAATGGTGCACGCAACCCACAAAAATAAGGAGTCTCACTCTCGACATTTTATTTTGTGGGCTTGTGTGGAAACATTAGCAGCCGTAATGATTATTATTATATCTCCAGAACTAACTAGAGCTACATGTTCCCTAGTCGTTGCAAAGCATGAGCCATGTTCCTAAAAAAATCTTTTTTTTGTAAGTTTTGATATTTCAGCTGGCTCTGGTCTTGGTATAGCACCATCACCACCTACTACTACAATAAAAGCACAGCCACCTTCTCACTCTATCGCCAGAAGAGAGCTGAAAAAATAAAAAATAGTGGTCAAGCCAAAGGTAAAAGGTATAATAAAGCCATATATTGTTTTTCGTACATGATCTATTGTACTTTTTGCTTCGGATGTCTAGATTGATTATCGCTGGTTCTGTGAGCTTGTTGTGATTGTAAACGCTCTTCTCCATTAAATAAAAAAAGAGCCTCAGCCCTCAGCTTGCCTCAGCCGTACACCCAAAAAGTGCACACACACACACGACACAAAACACCATTTTACATTACACGCTCGAATTTTGCTCGAAAGCGATGTTTTTTACAGCCCCAATTTGTAGCTTTTGCTAGTCTCTCCCATTTTCATCCCTTATTGCTGTGAAGGAGCAGGAGAGCAGGACGAAGACTATTATGGAGTGGGACATGGCACAAGACATTTTTTTTGCAGTCAACGAAACTGCATGCAATCCAATAGTAGTAGTAATAACAGTGATAATAAAAATGCAAACAGTTTCAGTCTTCCCAAAAGAACGTACACAAAATGAGTGCAGCTTTGTGGCTATTTGTACGGCGTAGTAGTAGTATGAAATGAACCATTTTATATGCCTATTCCTTTTTATCTGAAGTTGAGTGTAAAAAAATATATATAATCCTATACCTTGTGATGTAGACTGTATAATGTAATAGTGCATATAATTTTTTTATACATATATTTATTCTGGGCACTATATAAAATCAGGAATTGGATAAGGTTACTGTATTGCACTCCATTGTCAGCGTAAGACTAAACTTGTCACACTGGTCAGCCACGGCTATAAGCAGCATTTGATTGTGCAGCTCCCAGTCTCTGTAAAAAAAATGTGAGCTTTATTGTGGAGCGATGATCATGTCCAAGAGCTCTACCTTTTTTCCTTCCTCTATTAAACTCCACTAAAAGTAATCAAGTGGAAAAGTGACTCTCTCATAAAAATAAGCTTAAAGCTTAGCTCTCCACAAAATAAAAACTAAATAATTTCATTCGTTTTTTAGCAGCTCACTTTTTAGGAGCCTACCGAAAATATTGTGATGTTTAAATAAAAATGAAAATAAATATTTTTTTTCAGTGCGGTGCACTATGAAATTGGAGCCGATAATTAGCAGAGTTCCGCTGGCACTACAATAATAAAAGAATATTTTTTTGGCACTTGGCTCCTCTGAAATCATAGCAGACTTTAAACGATGTCATGATATTATGATGATGATGTAACCGTGCACTGAGGTTTTTTTTTGTACGGATTCCGATCAGTTGGCTATTTGGTGAAGTTAATTTCTTGAAAATTATCTACTAAATTGATGGTGAACTTTTCAAAGATAATAATTTCTAGTGGATAATAACAAAACGGCTAGAGCGCTGGCTTGTGGACTACTTACTCGAATGAAAATTTGATTGTGGATTATTAGCGCCATTAGCGGAGATACGCTATCTGTTATTATGTCGCGAAATATCTACATAATTCAATTCGCAGTGTAGCAGTACACATCAAGCGAATAAATAAAGTGAGCGTCATGTAATAAAAGACAGCTGCTAGTTTTGCTGATAGCATCCTATATCGCTCCTCTCCCACTTGCCATTTTCGAAAGGAGACACTTTTTTTGCGCAAATCTTGCTATTCCTTATCACCGCTAACTGTTACTGCCTCGCTCTCGTGATAAATGATTTTTCGGCAACAGTTCCTTCTCTTCATCGAGAAGGGACACGGACACGCGAATCTAATTAAGAAGTGGCCAGTTGAAAAAAAATAAAATGTAGGTAGACGGCGTATGCCTAGAAAGAGAGAGAGAGAGGTACGTACCTACACAAAATAGTCCTAGCTCAATTACCTCAGCAAAAAAAATTCGCTAAAAATGTGTAAAGTCAAAGTGTGTGCAATTGTCAGCGAAAATATATTGCTGGGTTCTCCTCTCCTCTCGCAAGAATAGTGGAAGTAGTAGCAAGGTGACAGTCTCTAATCTCCTCCTGCATGACCTTTTTTGGCATTTTTCATGAAAATGAAAAGATTTCAATGAAATCTGGCAAAAAACATGGGTATCGATCATTCCCATTAATCACCAACAAAAAGGCATAAATAATGCAACGCTTAGTCGCACCGACTCACTCCACTTGCTGAGCTATAATCTACACAGTTCTCTACAAAAGAACCAGATTTTTGTAAATTATTTACTTTTTACTTCCATTCTCCGCCAAACCGTGCACACCAACTTCTCTATATGCAAACACATTCCAGTTCGAATTGATGATCTACAACTTTTGCAAAAAACTGAAATATTGCGATTTTTTGACATCTTTTTTTTCATCCTTTTTGACTGCTCATCTTAACCTGCGAGCGGAAAACCGCAAAGTGCAATTCACAAGGCGGGTAAGTAGATGGTCACCTTTAGCAAAAAAAAAATTTTGTGTGGAGTTTTCCCTCAGCTAAAATTTCATTATATTAAATTAGCGTCATTATCGCCAGCCAGACCTTCTTCTCGTCTTCATTTACTGCCAAACTCCTTTTAATAATCGGATACTTTTTGAGCTTACTCGTCACCACTCACCACCAACAATCAAACTGACAGACCGACAGTTTATTTGGTTTTCCATCCCACAAAGGTGATGCTTACCTCCTTAACTATGCTCAGTTGCGAAAAGTGTGCAGTGAATCAACTTTTTTTTGAGAAAAACCGATACTAAAGTGGCACCACTTTTTTTGCGTGGAGCCACCAAAAAAACAACGGCATCTCCTCTCCCCCTCCCCTCTCTGACACTTCCAAGATATTTGTAAAAAAATATATGTATGATAATTGCGGCTAAGTGCATCATCATATACATCCCATTCTAAACAAAAATACAACTCTGCCGTTCTGAGCTCTTGCAGGAGAGTGCAATGCAACAGTTTTTGTTTGAAAATGGTCAAACTCGACCTTTTCAAGATAGCAACATCAGGAGCGAAAATTACGAAAAAAAGAGGTTGAGTGTCGATTTGCATGTTGCCCACTAATAATAATTTTCTCACAAAAGGCCGCAGCTGAATAAATGGGGAAAATACATTTTTTCCACTATTTCATTTGAGTTCGATTGAGTTTTGCTGATGAGGATAATGGCGATGGCAGTAATGCCTGCTCTGCCTGCAGTTTTCATCATGCGGATAATGATGATGCAACTATGCAGCTCTGTTCTCTTGGCAGTGCTACTGATGACGGTGGCAATAGCACTTTCTTGAAACTTTACGGTTTCATTACACTAGTCAGGGTACACTGTGTAATATAGATTAGTGCGAGGTGATGATAATACCCCAGCGTCACTGATTCTTCTCCCATTCTGTAATTTTTTTTTGGCTTTTCGCGTCTCCCACTGCCAATAATTCATATCGCTGGCGGATTAGCATGCAGAGCACAGTCAGAGATTATCGAAGATGAGAGACGAAGAAAAACTTCAAACTTGATTGAAAATAATGCCCACTCTCCTCGCGTAATTTTCTGTTCGTTCACACCTGTACTCATTACGCGAACTACTTTGAAAGCGCCATTTCTCTCTTTTTTTTACATAACCCTCAAATTTTGACGCTGAATGTAAGAGCAACTGAAAATTATTACATATTATAATCAGTAATTGATGATTATCGAGGGGCAGCGGAGTAACAGAGTAATAATTGGATTTGAGGAGGGCTAATGGATATCACAACTCGTTTTTTTCTGTACGTGCGTACTAGCCGCGCAGTAGTGAAGTTGCTGCGCCATGCTAATTATGATTATGCTACCTGAATATATAAAAAAAATTGCAATGTGAAATGTGCCAGCGAATATATATAGGAGCCTGTAGTACACTGTAGGAGGGACCAGTGGCGGACTTGCAAGAAAAAATGTGCAAGATGAAATATATTTTTTAATGAACTGTTTTTTTTTGTTTTGTCTCACCTGCAGAGCTAGGAATAGTTGCACCAGCAGGTAACTGTCCAGGGAAGTCCATATCCCCCCAATGACCTCCACTCTTGACTTGACTGAGTAACTGGTGAGGAAAGGGTTGGGGTGGTGGTGGCGCTACTGGTGGATGGTGATGAAGCCGACTGGGGCTCGTTCCACTACTTTCCACCACCATCAGCATGGGAATTCCCACACAAATCTGGAACTGTTCACTCGCTCACTCTCCCTCTCAATTTTTTTACTCTTGCCGACTGGGGCTCGTTCCACTACTTTCCACCACCATCAGCATGGGAATTCCCACACAAATCTGGAACTGTTCACTCGCTCACTCTCCCTCTCAATTTTTTTTACTCTTTCTGTCCCACTCGGTTTCAGGGTGCGACTTGGAATTGAAATTTATAATCCCCAAAAACTCTAAGGGGCCTTTGTTTTCCCTACTCTAATGTAAATTCTAAACTACAAAGTTAAATATTGGACTGAACAAACAAATTCATATTTTTCTGTTGAAGGGGCTCACAGGTCAAAAGTTTAGAGCTATTTTCTGGATTTAATTAGAACTCTAAAAGGTGAGTAGCCTCTCCTTAATTATTTTTTATCCTGGCAGATACAGGCTACTGATATCGTCTCCCTTCCCAATTCACACTTCATCATCCCTACTACCCGCTGACACTTTCTGTTGACTGATAATCATTAAGCTCATCATTTTTATGACGAGAGATGACAAACTTTCATACTCGCATCGCTTATCTTCACCCGGCTCATTACGGATGATAGAGTGATGACAGTTTTCACACACTGTTACAAAACAACAGTTATTTTTTCTTTGGGGTCGATAAGCTTATCAGAAAGTCTTATAAATTCACAAAATTGGGGTAAAAAAAATAGTTAGTCCATGTAAAAATGTTTCCTGTGGCTGGCCGGTGCCTCACTCCTCAGCAGATTGTCTCAAGTACCCCTTCCATTTCAGAGTGCATATCACTTTTCCCAGTATTTCTGGCCTCAACCAATATTTTTGTTTTCTTTCACTAATCGTAAGTTTGCGACCTCAACTTATATATATTTTTTTAAAGAGCGAGCAAAACTTGTCTTCCAGTTTCGATCTAATTTGAAAAGTTTTAAAAAATCCATCACGTTTATTCCAATTTAGGTATTTTTTATTCCCCACATGCATGCATGTAGCGACGTTATCAAAAAGCAATA
>JAHZND010001664.1:0-30506 GCA_027744115.1 Acrocyrtus sp. NNG-2020 | reverse complement strand
GGGAGAAACGGCTCAATAGAAAATTAATTATTTTTCACAGTACCCTTCTTCTCCGTCTTCTCCTTTTTATATCAAAATGGGCTTTATATTTTTTGCATTCCAATGTACAGTTGGGAAGAAAAGGCGACGAGAACGAGGAAAGGAAGAAGAAGAAGGAGCTCCGATAAGATTAGAAAGTGATAGATATGGTGAGGAGGATGAGAAAAGATGAGCAAATAGTCCATTGGATGGCTTAAATAGAGAAATGTAGCAGAAAAAAGAGAGATTTTAAGGCTGTGATATGAATACTAATTTGCACAGCTCGATTGGACCAGTACCAGAGCAGGTGAGGAGGATGGCAATGCTCCGAAATAGATTTTTTGCTCTTGATCCTGGTTCTGGTCCACACACCGGTCGAAATATGTGTTCGTTCGTTGTGTAGGTCGATTACTGAACTGCAACTTTTAAAAAAATCCAGATTTTCATCGTGACGATGATGATGGTCATCATCAAAACAAAAATATGTTTTTTTCTTGTAGTCTTCCTTCACCCCTTGAAAAAAAATTGTTATTAAAAAAGGTGTAACAAGATCAAGCGACAGCTGCTGCCCTCGTCTTAAATGTTTTTTTTACATCTGCATAATTTGTAAGCTCTGATCGGATAAATACCTATAAAAGTACTGCTGCATCAAGAAAATTATGAGCCTTTTGATACAGGTTAAACTTTGAAATCTTTCAAGGTATAAAATTAGACATCTTCTCCCATCAATATTATCATAGCCCGCACCAATTTTCTGGAAAAGGGTAAAACTGTCCAGGAATTTCATGGAATTTTTATACGAATTTAAGTGATACCTTTTCTCCGGTGCGGTCTGGTGTAAAAGGGGTAGCATTACGAAAATTATAACTCACGTGGCTGCAACTAGTAACCTTTAGCCCGAGATAATTACGGAGAAACTTGATACCAGATTTATGACGTGGATAAAAATATCGCTGGAATAAGTTTGCTACTTCTGCTACTGTAGCAGGATGAAGAAGGAGACTCCGAATTTTAAAATATCCCATTCTTTCACTCTCTTTTTTTAAAATATATTTCCTTGTCAGCTTTAAAAAAATGTGATTTTTTAGCTGCCCTAACCCTTCCAGATACGCCAGAAGGGGTGAAGCCGTGCTCTGGCTTAGCGGTAACGTAATTTTTAAAAAATGTCCGCCGAAGATATAACCGCTCTCATGACTATGACCTGCCTCTCCGATATCCAATTTTTTTCTCCATTTTAGCCCCTAATCTCAGCCAATTATCAGACGAATATTGTATCAGCGCAGTTCATCAAATATCGATTAAATTACAAAAAAGTTTTTTTATTCCTTAAAAGGAACTCGACCAAAAATTAAAGTTTGTAAAAAATGCTATATCTGGTCAGGTCATAGTCATGAGAGTAGCCTGAGCGAAAAAAAACTGTACTAATGAAACTTCAGCAAATAGCTCGCGGCTTTTGCTCGAATCATGTGTCCGTGTCCCCTATCACAAAATTAGATCTAGAGCGAGGGAGAAATATGAAAATAGTAAAAAATGCATATTTTTTTTGTATTTCGGGGAAGGTTACATGTTCATCGGTCTCCTGTGATTACTGTCCTGAAGCTGTATGCCGAGCAACTGTCGACCCAAATTTTAATTCAGAACCGATTTATTTCATTCCAATCCATTTTTTGGGTGCGCTTCAATTTTTTTTGCATTTCCTGAACAAAGCTAAATATCCACAATTTTTTTTGGCTGCTTCACAGTTCACCCGCAAATAAAAATTGTGTTTTCTTCTTTACAAAAAATTTATAATAAATTCAGTGATCAGCATCATCAACGCTATCAGCAGGGATATCAAGAGCAATCTACAATTAGATCGAAATCAGAGAATTACTGCAAGGATGATTGGCTAAATGGACGGGGATGACTCGTTATCTAGAACAGTTATACCTTCTCAACCTTAATTGTAGCTGATAGGCCATTTCTGCTAATCACAAACTGGTGCAGCAGCAGCACCACTCAGCAAAAAATGTGTTAAATGGACGGGGATGACTCGTTATCTAGAACAGTTATACCTTCTCAACCTTAATTGTAGCTGATAGGCCATTTCTGCTAATCACAAACTGGTGCAGCAGCAGCACCACTCAGCAAAAAGTGCATTTTTTTTCTCCTCCTTCCCATCTGATTCCTTTGAAATGACGAGAGATCCTTTTCACCAGATCAGTTCCGTTCTACATCCTTTTCCTACCATGGGAAAAATCGATCGTGAAATCCCAAAAAAAGTCATCCGACACCAACATTATTTTCTTCTGACCGAAATCGCAAAAGCCCCAAACATAAACAAAATCAGCCTGACCGCAAATGAGTCAATCCCAAAAAATATTTTTGCTGTGAAAAGTTTTTTTTGTCTGCTGACTTGCTGAAATGAGCCGTTTTAAATTCAGAGGCGCATTCCACCTACTACAATTTCCGTTCAGATTACGGCGTCATTATCCTCAAAAGTTTGTGTTAATTATAATAGCACTCTTAAGTATTAATTGATATACTCCTTTTTATTGCAATTACAACTTACAACCAGTTTAAAATAGTGTAAATGACTAGAAAAGGAAAAAAACTCGTTTTCGGGTAGGAAAGCGCGTAGTAAACGGCTGTTTTCTCTTTTGATTGCTTAAGACAATACTATCATTCCCATGCTTTTTTGTTTCGAGTCCCAGCTCATTATCAGATAGTGTATAATCAGGGGGGACTGAATAAAATAATTTTTTTTCTCCTCAGAGCTTTTTACACTCTTTCCTTCCATTGTTGCGAGAAAAACAGAAACTGGAAATTTGTAATCTACAAATCTAACCTGCTCTAGTATTTTTTTTTTCTCCTCAGAGCTTTTTACACTCTTTCCTTCCATTGTTGCGAGAAAAACAGAAACTGGAAATTTGTAATCTACAAATCTAACCTGCTCTAGTAAGTTAGCGTGAGTGCGTAAAAAGCGTAACAAAACTAAAAATTTACAGCCTCAGTCCAACTCCAACTTCCTTGTGAGATCAGAGATTATCCTCAGTCTCAATTGTGGTAACTTCTTGGGCGATGTTACACTTCGATAGAAAAATATAAAATGGTGGGGAGAGCTCACCTTATTTTTTATTATTATAATTCCGACCAGTTTTTGGAGTAGTAAAATGGGACTCTCATCCATGAACTTATAGTAACTTCCGTACACGTTTTTTTCTCTGATTGTGGGTTGTAAAGTCATGTAAAGTTGTCAGCACTTTTCACATTGTTGCTCTCCCTGGCGAGATATATAGAGCTCAGCTCATATCTGTACAACAATGCACATGCCCACGATAGAAAAAAGATGGAGATGGCAGTTTTCACTTGTACAAGAAAAATTTATGATGTAATGCAATGCAGCTATTATTATTATGCATGAATGACCAGATTTGATGATGATTGCGATGGAATGGCCGTATATACGAGCTACACCTCACACTGCAACAACTTTCCAGACTCGACGTATTTTTTAGTAGGTTCGTTAAAAAAAGTTAGGAGTCATCTCGATTCATTTACGGGGAAGGAGGAATCAAGTTTTTATTGTTGTAATATTACTACTACGGCATGTGTGCTCTAGCTCTATTCTCTTTTCTGATGCGAGATTTTGATTGCGCTAATGAGCCACAAACGGCAGGGCCATGGCCACGACAACGCCAAACGCCTCAGAATAATATTACATTTCAGTCCTTCTACTATTTCGTGCTGGTGAAGGAATCGGAGAAGAAGCTGCTACTGTCATTCCACTAACGAACCAGCTCACACCAAGAATAAAAAATATATTTTTTGAGCTTGTTACTGGGTGCCCTTAAGGAGTACAGCATTTTTGGAAGATGGAAGATGCATGGAAGTGGTGCCCTTTTAATGAAATTTATGACGGGAGCTATGTGCACAGCTCACATCCACGCTTTTTATTTTAGCCTTGTTTTCCAAGCTTGTCTCTTTAATTTCTCTGCAGTAGTAATAATAAAATGTAAATTGGGATTGGAAATTACCCTTTTGATTGTGTGGCATTTTTCCTTAGTGCCCTCCTCATTTTATTATTCCAGGCTTTTCTCACAGTTTTTTATGTGGTGAAATGTGAAATGGGCTTCTTCTTTTTGGGAAATGATTAGGAACACGGTTTAATTGGGGAGAGGAATTTTTATTTTCAATTTTTACTCGCACTCTCAAAGTTTACTGTTGACTTTTTTTTCAATTTGAGTAATTTAGAAAGAGAAAACATTATGATGTAATGAAATCAGTCAAAGTGGGAATGACAAGGGCTATTAGTGACGCTGGCTGGCTGAGAAAAAAATATATTATTACGCTTTAAACGTTTCTTTTTAGTCGTTATTCAATTATCGTCTAAACTTGTGACTTGTCATGAGAAGTTTTTAGAGGAGAGTGAAAATATTCGAAACAGGATACAAAATGGCTAAGTAAGAGGATGGCTGGTTTCCGGTGACTCTTGTTTACAAGCTCCCTGAAAAAAACTTATTTTTATTAGGAGGGCTTAACCATATTTTCAAATAAATGGGTTCTGTCAACGGTAACAAGCGCCCATTAAATTAAAAAGCATCTCGGATAAGCACCACTCAATACTCTCTCTTAAAAATCGAGATTGAAGGTAAAAGTGGCCTGTCTATGAACTTTCATAAAGAATGCACATAAAAACAAATTTCTTAAATCAAAATCCTAATCAGCCACGGTTTTAAAAAGAAAACCGAGAATGATTTTACATGGTACCTGAAAAAAAATTGGGTTTTCAAAGCATGACAGCATTTTTCTCTCTTCTCCCTTTTCTTATCAAAAGCGGAATTGTGAAGTATTTCTCTAACTGTCAATAAAACTGATAACTGAATCGACCACATTCTATAAAATTTTCCTTTCTTTTTTTGCAGCCCGACTAATGGTCCGCGAATGGGTGAAGTATCGTTACGGAGTGTTTGACGAGAACGGATTTGCTCGTGACGAGAATAATTTTCTTTTCTTTTTTTTTGCAGCCCGACTAATGGTCCGCGAATGGGTGAAGTATCGTTACGGAGTGTTTGACGAGAACGGATTTGCTCGTGACGAGAAGTATCCTCCCGAGTTCGTCGGTCCCAATGGAAAACTCGTTCCTACCGCTTGTCATCTCAATCGGTACGGCTATGTCAACTAATTTTCAAACAATTTTCATAATCCCTCAAAAATCTTAAATCTTATAATTTTTATTTGACTTTATTTTCTACAGAACCTGCACCGATCCGGAACTTTGCGACAGTGGCCGCGTCTACACTCAAAACAATCACCATCCCAATCACCACCATCACCATCACCACTCTGGGAAAGGTGACGGTTCAGCATACGGATCCGCCTTGTCCGACGACTATCTCCACGACACGTCCTTAATGTCGCTTCCCCTCCATCATCACTCCGTAAGCAATCTTTACTCCACTTTATTCTCCAAATCATTTTTTCATAGGCACATCAATCACTCTCTGCATTTTCATCGACTTTTCCACTTACTCCGGTGAAAAAACGGTTCCTCCCCAAAAAGATGTATTTTTTATTCCTTTCTTCCTTCCCGTAAAACAAAAAAATCCGAGCTCATCTCAATGAAGCTATCAGGATTATCATCGTCGTCTTGATATGTAACATGCGACCAAAAACACGATTTTTTTCTTCCTGGTACATGCGTGCTTAGAGGGAGATCGCATGGAAAAGGCTAATCATTCTCCCTCCTTCCTTGTACATTGTAAAAATTGAACTATTTTTTATGCACGGACAATAAACGGGCAGAGCCTATATGAGGATGACGACAGTGATGATTCCATTCCTTTTTGTTGAGATGTTTTTTCGATATGCAACAAAATTATATTTCTTTTTCGAAAAGTGAAGATAGTGATGATGGTCCTGTTAAGAATTTGTATTTTTTTGTACAAGAAAATGTAATAATGCGAGGAGGATTATATGAAAGGTTAAACTTCACCTGTTTCATTTTTTAAAATGTTTTTGGATTTTTCTATAAAAGGCAAATGAATTCTGTGATGAGAGAACGCATATCCGAACAACGCCCACGAAACACAACTTTTTATGTGATGGGAAGAGCATCTGGGAGGTCATGAAGCAGCATGAAGACTTCAAAAACATGTAAGAAAAAAATATTATTATGAAACTGTTTTGTACACAGCTTAACAAAAAATACGCTTGCTTCATCCCCTTCGCATCTTCGTTTTGGTCCCTTCTTTTTCATTCCTTCATTCGTTCGCTCAAATGGAATTAAAATTTAGTGTCGAAATTATTCCCCAACTCTGAATAAAAATGCTTCCGTTCCTCTCCACACCTAATACAAACTGAGCAAAACAAATTAGTGACAAATTACGAAATTACTTTGAAGACAAAAAACCAGCTGAAACTAAATTGTGCACCGCACATACCCTTTTTGCAGTTTTCTAGCCAGTCAACATTCATTTTCGACTAATTTAAATAAAGGGAAGAGATTTCATCACACTTTAAATTTTCTTTACGAAAAATTTTCAGTCCGAAACTGAAAGATGGAAAGATTTATTACTCTCCCGCTGTATGACATTTTTTTTGGAGGAGTTGGTCTCTAATGGTGTAGCAAAGCGAGTGAAACTTAAGCAGAGTATTTAGAAAATGAAGGAAAATGTATATTTTTTTTCTCTAATCATGCCACCATGATCTCGACATTTGTAGTTTTTTAAGGAGGCTAAAAAAATGAGTAAACTAGAACTCAGGCCCAGGTAATAAATTAATTCTTGGGAAGGTGATAGGAAAAACAGTGAAGTCTGGGCAGTTTTTTTAAAAAGTGCATATTAAGTAGATTCATTTTTTTCGAGAGTACAACAATATTTCATTGTTGAGGAGCAATGAGCAATCAACAAGAATGTACTTATAAGCTGGGTAGGTATTATATAGCTTTGTGGCGATTTAAAAAAAACGTTTTTGCCCTTTCGAATGATTGAGCGCTTTTTGCTTGGGAAGAAAGGTGCTTCTGAAGGAGAAGAAGGTTCGGGACCAATAAATAATTTATTTGCGGCAATAAATTAGGGTTAAATTGCTGTTGCTTTTTATGTCGTAACTGAAACTCAGCCCCTATTTCTATATTAGGGAAGAGAGTCCATCTCAGCAACAGGCCGGTCCGAGCGCTCAGCAGTTGAGCAGCAGTATGGAGTCGAGTACTGGCTCTGGCTCAACACTCAGGTCCATCGTGTCCGCTCCACCACCTGTTTTCTCATATGTAACGGCAAAATCCCACCGGATCGTTTTTCTCCTCGATAGGAGCAATTCAATGAATCACAATGTAAGAACTTTTTTTATGATAACCTTTTTTTAAAAGTTGAAAACAGTTTATGAGTCGAAAAGATGAGCCAATAAAATAATTGAAAAATATTTTATTTTGTTTGCTTATCATTTACAGAATCGCTGGTCAAATTTGAGACGCTCCCTGTACCGGATGTTTCATCATCTTCCGAGTGGAGTGGAGCTCGGCGTCATTTCCTATACGAATACATCCAGTGTCAGCTTGCCCCTCACGGTTACCACTTCCCACAATAGGGATCCTCTGCATGGCCGAATTCCTGTGAGACCGTTGACTACCGAGACAGACGAGAGCTGTGTTTCGTGTGCGCTGAAGGCGGCAGTCAAGGTAGGAATTTAGGAATTATTTTTTTTGGCTGAGGTGAAGGTGTGAAAATTTTTTTGAGGCAATTAAAATATATATTTTTAAAAATCTATTTTGAGCAGTTGATAAAGTCATCGGATGAGAATGTCGGACCCGCCACGCTAATCCTTGTGAACGGCTCGCCAACAAAGATCAACGGACGAGAGTGGGACAGAGTGATGAAAATAGTGGAGAACACCCCGCTCAGAGTGATCGTGATAACTTATGAGGACAACAGTGCGGCTAACCCAATCGACGACAACAGCCCTACCACAAAGCAGTTAATGGACTTAGGGAGATTCGGAGGTATTTACAAAGTGAGCGATCAGGGCAGCAGTGGGAACTTCAATCTCGACCAGAACGAAGTGCTCAGCAATATATTTATCCAAATTATTAGCGACAACTTGGGAACTCCTCTGAACAAGGTAACTACACCTTTACATGCACAAATAATTGCAATAATAAAAAAATAGCTGCGAAAATGGCAATAAACACATTTTTCTAATTTAATCTTTTGAATTCCATCAGGTTTACGACTCAGTCCACTGGCCGGACTCGGAGTGGCAAGCCAGAGGAAAGTTTACGATTGAGGACAGCCTCGGCAGGAATACTTGGGTGACCGTGACCACAGAGGAGAGCGGAGACGTGGATGGATTGCAGTTGGTTAGCCCATCAGGAAAAGAGTTCGATCTCCCACTGCATGCCGAGGGGATGATGTTCCTCAAGATTCCGGGTGCTGCCGAGGTACAAAATAATTTCACATCTTCTTCTCTCTCCTAAAAATATAATCATTTTCTTCCCTTCTCCCCTCTTCCTCTTAATCTCATAATTTACCTGTCAGAAAATTTGAGTAGTGAGTTGTGAGTCATGTCACAAAAAAATCACAGTCACACGGCGCAGCTATCCCCTGACGTCTTCCTATTTACATAGAAGTGCCGCGATTATGCCTTTTTCGCCATCGTAAAAAACCCCATTCAAAAATGCTTTTCTCGTTGGAAGCGAATTGGCACAAAGCAATAATGGAGTAATTACAAGGCTCAGAAACAGTCTTCACCGCTATTTATAGCTATTTTTCGCGACTCAATTGTTTTCGGAGAGAAGCTAATAACAAAACTGTCAAGTAATAAATTTTCCTTGCTAGGAGAAAATGCTTTTTCCTCTCTAAGAAGTCCAAAGAAGAAAATCTCTTTAGAAAAATAGTAAAAAAAGCTCCTCTTGGATAGCTCTACTCATTTTCGCCGTCCTGTGGCGCAGCTAATAATAAAAAAAATTGTCGGTGTTTGTGTGGAGGAAGAGTGTGCGCGAGCAAAGTCAGCTCAGCTCTCACAAAAATCCTATGCAAAGTTGAAGTGCTTATGGGAGTATAATGTGCGAAGTGCTGCGCTATGATTTATGCGCTATTGTTTTTTAATGCACTTGCCAAGTGATATTTTTTATGGGAAATAGCATTAATACTGTAGCAGGGTGAAGCGGGGAATTTGCAAGAAAAGGCAATTAGAATTAATTTGTTTAGCGGACCCTGAAACCGTCCTTCATTTTGCACCTTTTCCTTAATGCAAAAATAAAATTAGTTTTGTTACGGCCATTAAAAAATGGTTTTATGGGATAATGTAATTTTAAAAAAAATATTTTTATTTTGTAGGCTGGGACGTGGGCTTACAATGTGAAGCTATTTCAGCACCAGTCTCCGAGACCAGTGTCCGTGGATGTGACTACGGAGTCGAGGAAAATGGAGTCGGTCGCTATTAAGTTCTGGAATCAGGTGGTGAGGCAGCCAAGGCAGGATGATGGGTCGGTTGGAGGAGTGACGCAGGTGCCCTTCATGAACGAAAATGGGGAGGTGGTGGGAGAAACTGCGGAGGTTGTGCTGCTTTACGCCCAGGTGCTGCAGGGAGAAATTCCGGTGTTGAATGCAAATGTAACGGCGACTATAACTTTGCCGGAATCACTACGGCATGGAAGTAATACTGTGAGTGTGAAGCTGACTGATACCGGAAGTGGAGGTAAATAAAATTAGATTGAAAAAGTGAGGTTGCAAAGAGAGTGACGTTTTCAGATGAAATGAAAAGGAAATAATAAAATGAAATGAATTATTTTGCAGATCCAGATATCACTTGGGGAGATGGCATTTACTCGGCTTACTTTACTCAGCTTGGAGCGACCCCCGGACTGTTCAGTGTTAGCCTTCAAATTGACGATAATAATGGACAGGCTGTGGTTCCGGTTCACACAAATATCACTAGAAAGTCTTATGGTAATTGTCTTTTCTTTCAAAGTAAATTTTAAAAAATGGAATTTTGAACATTTGCCTAATAAATTTTATTTCATTTAAAATGTAGACAAGCCAGCGTGCTGTGGTACGAGCGTTCCGCACATTGCCACCGTTCCAACGGGCTCCTTCGCGAGAAAGATTGCAGGCTCGTCCTTCTACATTGAGTCCGGAGTTGCCTTCGGAGACGACCCATATCCGCCAGGAAGAGTGACAGACTTGCGAGTGGAGCGAGTCGTTGACTCCGCTTCGGAAATTAAGCTCAGCTGGACGGCTCCCGGAGGCGACTACGACAAAGGAAAGGCGGCGCGTTACGAAATCCGTTGCTACATCACTCGGGACGCACTTATGAACGAAAACTTCGAAGTGCAGGGAATCCTCGTGCACAGTTCACTCACGCCGGAGCCCGAGGAACACGGAGTCCGCCAAAGCTGTACCGTCGCTGTTCCCTGGGCGAACGACTACTTCTACTATGGAATCGTGGCTATTGACAGTTCCCACAATAGGGGGAAGGTGTCCAACCTAGTCTCAGTTTTCATTAAGGAGACGCCCACGTCCACCGCCAAGATCTCGAATGCATGGGAGGATGACGCTCTCGTGTCAAATCTGACTTCCTCTCGCTCAATAAACTCGAAAGGAAACGGTGTCTTCCAAGCTGGTGCAAGCTGGTTCCGGGGGCTAAGTGAACTGGAGCTGTATCTTGTTTTGGGCGGAGGCGCAGTTTTTCTCATCCTCATTTCCGTGTTCATTCTCCTCCTCGCTTGCGTCAAGCGTCGAGGAAGGAAAAGCAGCGAAGCTCCTCCAAGCTACCACAACATTTACAATCAGAACGGAGGTAAAGGTGGCACCGGCTCTCCAAACTCTTCTAAAGACGGAATCGGCTGCTGCTGGGAGAACGAGAGTGGAGGTCATACGGAAACCAAGCAGTCGAATAGCGCCCACCAAAACGCCAACTCAAACCAGAAATCTTCCATGAACGGAAACTACATTACAAGCAATGTTTCCTCGTACATCCCCGCATCCGCTCTCTGCTCCCCCGTCCCAGTCCACCAGAACGGATCCGTTTACCGAGACATGTACGCCGGATCCGCCTCCACCCAGCACACCCACACCACCCACGACTCCAGCTCCGTCGACTCGAAACCATCCGACGGAGGCGGGAGTAACGAAACAGTTCAAATCTCAGACAATCTTAACAATCCCGGTCCCACTCCCTACTATGTACAAAGCCCATCCAGAATGCAGCAGCTCCACTCCACATCCGGAATGAACGTGCCCTTCGACCCAATGTCAATGGGGGGAATGCTCTCCGGTCACCACAACCTCTCTCTCCTCTCACCCCAGCCAAACCACAACAACCTCAGCAGAGATAGCGCCAACTACCTCACCAAAAGCGCCGAGTACAACGCTTCGGACGACGACGAGGGGGGATTCAGAGCCCAGAGGAGGGACAATCTTGACGGGCTCCACCACAAGACTGTGCCAATGCCATCAGCTAGTGATTACGACAGCCCGTCAGTAATGAACGGGAGCACGTACGGCGGCTCCGTTGTCTCTTTGCCAAATAGTAATAAGAAAAGGACGAGACATATCTCATTTGTATAGCCACCCTAAACTTAATTAGTCTATTTAACTTTTTTTATAAATATCAACCCTAAGAAAATATATTATCAAAGCGCCTTATATATCGTCATCCCTTCCATGTACAACTTAATACAATTAATTTTTTTACATCAACTATTTTTAAACCGTCCTTTTTTGTAACTAAAAAGTTTTTACTTGAGTCAAAGTGATACTATATAGCCATCTATAAATATTTTGTAAATACAATCATAATTTAATTAAAGTTAAGTTGGTTAACTAATTCTACATTAATGTATATAAATAGGAGTGTTAGCTGTGAACATCTCGCAAGTGACTTTCAACCTTTGACCTTTATTACTCCCCCATATGTATTTTGTAAAATGTACATGTGCCTGTATAAAACTTTTTACGAGGAGGAGAAAATTGTATAAATAAATACTCATCATTTTTAATCAACTGTATTCATTTATACGACTACTTAAAAATATTATGCTTACTGTTTGCTCTATTAATATTTTAGATGATTTTTACTATTGACTATGCTCAGTCTCGTTTTTAATAGTCGCGCAGTGATTTTTTTAGATATATTTTCACAGGCTTGTCCAAAAAAATGAATTTTTTACAGTTCCCTTCTTCCCGCCTAATTGTGTTTTTTTAGTAATTTTGTATAAATGATGTAGCCAAACTTTAGTTATAGTTGTAATAGGACAGTAACTGTAATTTTAGTCCGGAAGTTCATAAAGTTTATAAGTTTACAACAGATGATTTTTAATTAAGCGCGAAAGTATGAATTTTTTTGTAGCAATCGCCTTAGCGTAGGATTAAGATAAATTTTATGCGATGTTTTGTGGAATGATGTATTTATTTTTTGGCTCAAATTGAAAAGTGAATAATAAAAACAAGTTTATGTGACAATAAAGAAATGGAGGAAGGAGATCATTAAAAATTATTCGTGCACGGAAGCATACCTTTTCCCGTGGAAAGAAGTTTGGTCCACCTGAACAAGTCAACATTTTAGTGTAATTCGTGAAAAAAGCTGAAAAATGGTAATTTAATAACACGGTTGGCCAACTGCAGAAGCAAATGATCATATTTTCCATGTGAGAAGGCCAACACGAGGAGAAAGTTGGGGGAAGACAGAGACTGAAGTTGTCAACCTACTCAATCCAATTTAAAAGGGAGACAGTGCGATTTTGATTTTACACAAGTATGCTAGGTGTGACGAAGATAGTATATTTGTACGTTTAAAAGTTGATAGTAAGAAATCAAAAAAATACAATGACTCTGTACGTTCATGCACTATTTCAAATTTGGAATTTGAGAAAATTATGTAAAACTTATTCGATTGTCTTTTGGCTTGTTTAGCAGGAGCTGACAAATTAGATTATATAATTAGTACGTGTCATGTGTAGATTTGTTTATTTTAATGTGTCCAGTGTAATTAAAAGTTTTTAGGTTGGGAGAACAATTGTGTATTTTGTACAACTGAAACCTTGAAACACAATAAAAATCTATTTATCTATCTATCTACCTTCTGCAACTTCAGGACAACGTAAGCGAAACAAATCCAAACCCAACTCAGCGTTCCCAGTAGCACCATTATAACACATTTTTATAATTTATTGTCGGTGTACGTTTTTCATTGTCACTAGTCGTGAGGTAAATAATAAAATCAAAATGTATTAGTAATATAGTAACGTGTGTGCTAGGTTTAGTTAGTACAGTTAATCTTGTTCCTTGGTTCACCTGAAAAGGTTTATCATGAGAAGAAAGGCAAAGGAGTTTGTATTGAAAGAGTATTTAGAGCATCATCCTCATTCAGTTATCATATAATGAAAAGTTAAATAAACACTAGTAATAACAATTTTTAATTTCATAGTTCCATATAAATAAACACGGTCTTGTGTCATGCAATCAATTTGGCACGTCGGCATCAGTAACGACCCCCAAGACTACAGCTTTTTAGCAATGTGCTCGGGAAGAAGTTCCGATGCACTCTTGGCCAGCGCCAACTCCTGTCTTCCCAGCTTCGTCATCAGTTCGTAGCGCTCTTTCTCTAGGACTCGATACAAGTTTGTAATTTTAATAAGCTTTTCATGCACTTGGCACAAGTTGTTCTGGAGCACCTCATGACCTTTAGACATCTGCGCAAGCTCCTCGTTGCTGTCGTCCCACTTCTTCTGCCAGGATATGGTCTCAGCTTCAAGTTGCTTAGCTCGGGCTGCCACCTTAGCGTAAATACATCCGAATAGTTTAAAATTTATACCTAAATGACTTGCTGTTAGAGAAGTTTTGTTTAGATTGGCAATTTTGTTCAGTTTACTTACCAAATCCATATCTCCCTTAAATATCCCGTAAGCACCATTCGTTTCCTCTAGCGCCTTCTGCAGTTGACCAAACTTCTCATCGTAGTCCTGTATGAGAATACGTAATTCCAGCTCAAGCTCTTTCGCATTCTTCATTTGCTGGCGGCTGTCCACCAAACTGCTAGCTAGCTTCTGCATATCACCGTAAGTGTTCTCCTTATCTTGAGCGTACTTTACCCTCAACTCATACATCTCCAATTTGGTCTTAACCAGTCCATCATTAAACTCTTCAAGAGTTACGTAAAGTTCCTAATCAGCAATTTACCAAATTAGTTGGTTAAATCTAGTTCCTCCAATCGTTCTACTCTCCTTAAACAAATTTATTACAGCAATAATATATATTAGGTATGTATTTATTTTTACCTTTTGTCGTCCATCGTAGTGCTCCTTTAAATTTGCAATTTGACCTATCAGGTCGGCATTAGCTTTTTTCGCCTAGAATTTCAGAAATAAATATGATTTACTTAATGTTGCCGAGAACTGCGAAGTTTGCAGAGTACTCGTTTCAGACCAGTAAGGCTAAGATCGGTTTCTGCAACAGAGCATGGCATTGGCAAACTAAGCACGTGTCACGCCAAAGTGCTACATAATTCCTATGTCTAGGTATAAGACAAATTTATTTACATAATAATATGGGTTGACATGTAATATAACAAGGCATGAAAGCTCTTATGAAGAGGAATAATATTTGTGCTTTTGCTTTTCAATTCGTTTTCATTATGTAGGAATTTAGTTAATTTAAATATGTCATTGTTAGCTATTTTCTCGTTTCTTGTTGTATGAACAGTGTGTTAAACATTAACATTATTATGCCAACACCATTCAGTGTCAATTGTCGAAATCTTAGAGTTCCCCAGTTTCTGGCTAAATATGAAAAATGACAATTGCTTTTCCCTGGCAAACTAACTCTAGTATTGTGCCCTCCAAACCTAATTACTTTTATTAGGGCAAGCACAACAAATACAAATACCTTTTCTGCATCCAGAAAAAGCAGTTTGACGAAAGCAACGGCAGCATTTCCAGCAAAAACTAAATTTCCTTTCACGACTCATTTTGCCGTTGTTCCTGCAAGTGTGCAATTTTCTATGGAAGATTACTGGAATGGTACAAGTCCGTCTGACCTTCTGGTGATTTTTTCCAAGTTTACGTATTACCTCTGTATCTCCCCATTCCAGTTAAAAAAAGACGAAACTGGTCAATATCGAACGCAGAAATTTCTGCCACAGGAAGTAATTTCAATTCAAAAAATAGTTTTTATTTAAAGGTGTTTTCTTATGCTTAATGTTAATAATTATTGTCATTTCGCTTCAGATAATCTGCCTGATAATCTCTGTTGCGTCCATTCTTAAACGCTTCACTGAGGTTCGAGATGCCCTTCCAAGCCAATCGAACGGGCTCCCAAATCCGGCTGCGTACTTCCGCGTGTGTAATTCCGCACTCAATTTAATATTCCATCTCACAATTTTAGCCACTTGGTGGGTGAATAAAGAGCACATCTTGGAAATAGTGAATTTCTATCAGAAGCGGAAATACGACTTTACATTGACCGGCTTCTGGCGGGTAGGTTTTGCGCAACCTGAAACCATTTATAAACTTATTATCAGATTTCAGATTTGAAAAACGACAGGAAATTATTTTCGTAAATTCTGTTTTTACATATTTCAGTCGAAGACTCCATTTCTCTTTGGTGCAGTTTGCTTTCTACATGTATTCGCAGGATTGTACTGCTTCCTGTTTGGAACGGACATTTTGGAACACTCCGCCTGGAATCCTGGCATGTTATATCGATGTGCCTTATTCCGTGCTAAGCATGCCCTGTATGAAGTCAGCAAAGGAAAGTGCAACGAAAGCAGTGAAAGCTTTCTCCGTGAAACCATAAATCTTAGCCCATCTGAGCATATTTTAGCAGTTTCATCCTATTCCATGCACTTCTTTAGAAGGATTAACGGACTCTTTGAAGAGTTTTTCATGCTTACGGCTGCAGTCACTTTCTGGTTAAGCTCCAGGCTATTCTACCGGAAATTGAAGGACTGCAGCACAATTAAATTTGACAGCAAAACAGGGAACTCTGCGTGGGCTGCAGTCTATAAAAAATACTGCCAAATAAGAGAGCTGTCGGACTTAATTAATAATGTCTTTGGACCTGCCTATCTCGTCTGGACAATTAAATGCATTTTTTACTACTCTATCAATTTGGACGACTTGGTGGTCAGTGATGACGTACCACTAAGGATCAAGTTTAGCATCTTCTATTCTGGATTTATTCTGACTCTTTTGGCGTCTTCGGATATATGCAGACAGGTGCAGCATTTTCGCAATGTTATACCTAATTTAATGTTTACTTAATTTAAATCTGAAGTCTTATTAAATTAACTTAGATAAGTTACTTGGAAATATGGATTACCACTCATTTGGAGGAGAAATCGATGTTGGAGCTTTCCCACAAGCAGCTATCTCTAATTTTGCATGAGATCAGTGCAAACAGAGTGGGAATAACGTGCTGCCACTTGTTCACAATGACTTACTCTGTGGTAGCGCAAGTACGTTACTCAATAATTTTTTTAAAATTTTGAAAATATTTTAGAGTAAACTTAAAAGTGTGCAATTCAAGGAAATCATTACAAAGGCAAATTCTTTATAGCTAGCGGGAATGGTGATAACAAATTTCATCATCTCAGTTCAATATCGAGATCGAGACATATGAAGCTACCAGTGATAATTTTTAAAGTTAAATTTTTTAGTCTACAAAAACCTAGATATGGAAATGGATATACAGCGTATGCAGCGATCTTCTCACGCAATAATTTTTGTGGCTTGCTTTGTCATTGCATCTGTGATTGGATGAGTTCAAACGATAAAAATTTATGCGAGAAGTGAGAAGAGTTATGATGGGATCGCTTTGTATCGGTCCATTAGGCACCTTCATTCTTAAAAATTTCCTATCTCAAATTTTTACTCAGTTCTCATGTGTTGATGTATAAATTGGACTTACCAGTAAACTTTCGTTTGTGACAGTAGCAAGATTGGTGTGAACTGACTCCATGATTCCCATGTTGCTGGTGACCTCATTCGCCAACTTATTCCCTTGTGCTTCCGCTTCCTGAATTTTTGCTGCACTCTCCTCCTAGCAAAAGTTAACAAGGGGCTGTTTAATAATGCATACCGCAAGAGGCATTGCAAAAATTCTCTGCTTTCAAATATGACTACGCTATCACATCAAGATTCATTATCATGATGACATAACACAAAATATATCAGCGCGTGGAGTTGCTTACAAATACAAAAAATTAAACAAAAACATTCACAAAACAATTTTCGAAAAAAAGTTTGCAATCTGCCCACCTTAATGGATAGTGTCTGCTTCTGAAGCTCTTTGCACAGGGAATCCAATCGATCTCGCATTTTGATTGATCTGCTAAACTCAGCCTGAAGACTGTTGTGGGTTGCCTCTAGCTCTCTGAGCTGCGTCTGCAAATTTTACTTACCTTGTTAAATTATCTTTTTTCCTTGTTCCTATTTAAGATATATTTTGCTACCTTTAGACTAGTATTCTCTTCTTTCAGCGACTTCTCCCTGTCCGACACCTTGCTTACTTCGGCGTCACCTCCCTCCATGATTTTTTATTAGGTAGTTGAGTTCAGTCAATTAATAATTTAACTTTTAGGCGTAATTTCGGAGTCACAGGGAATCCAATCGATCTCGCATTTTGATTGATCTGCTAAACTCAGCCTGAAGACTGTTGTGGGTTGTCTCTAGCTCTCTGAGCTGCGTCTGCAAATTTTACGTACCTTGCTAAATTATCTTTGGTTAAAGTGGCTCCTATTTTTTAAAAATATATTTTTGCTACCTTTAGACTAGTATTCTCTTCTTTCAGCGACTTCTCCCTGTCCGACACCTTGCTTACTTCGACGACGTCACCTCCCTCCATGATTTTTTAGGTAGTTGAGTGCAGTCAATTGATAATTTAACTTTTAGGCGTATAATTTCGGAGCTAAGCCTTCACGACCAGTGGCTGAAGGAAGGAAGGCAGATGATGATGTTGAAATATGCAACAGGCAATTATCATGCTATTTCGTGCAACCCGCTTGCACTACAGCTAAGTGCTTGCACTACAGCTAAGCTTGCACTACAGCTAAGCTCCGTCTCTTGCAATATGATCTTGCCGGATTCGGAAGTTACGGTGAGTGCTGTCCTATCTGCATTCGGAACTCCGAAATAATGTGCGTTGCTCTCTGTAGGAGCTCCACACTGATATGTACCCCACACATGCGACGCGTAGTACAACATTTTCACGCTCATATAAACATGTGCATATGAAATTTAAAAAAGCCTAAAATTTTTTCAAAGGAATGACGATTTTTATTTTTCGGAGTTTATTTTAAATGACTAAAATGAAAAGTTAACAAAAAATTGTTGAATGTAGTGAATACTGCTATGTAGCAACCTTTCCTATTTCAATACGCCCGCTCCCTTCATTCCAGCTTTCCTTTGTGATCAGTAGACTAGAAAAGCTGGCTAAGGAGCTGAGTACGGAGCCTCCAATCCAGGTGAAGTACTTCCGGGCGGGGTGGGAAACTACGTTAATTGAAACACTGGGCGGGACCAAAGCCTTCAGCTCTGCAGTTAGCCTATCAGCAAATCCCGGAAAGAGTGTGGAGCCTCCACTAAGGACAATGTTAGAGTATAGATCCTTCCGGACGTCGATATTTGTCTTCATTATGGACTTGTAGAGAAGCTGGTGCACTCCCATATTGTTCGTGTCATTTTCATCGAAGCGAGACGGGTTGAAAAGGAACTCGGGACATTTAAAAACTTCTTCGCCCAGCTGAACTTTCTGCCCATTTGGGAGTTCGTACGTTGACTGCGTTGGGCTCTGCCTTGCCTGCTCATAGTCAGGGACAACGTGACACGCTTTCTCCTTGACTAATCGGAGCACCTCGTATGGAGTGCTCTTTGCTGAAGAGAGGCCTTCTCCTTTAGCACGCTCCTTGCTGAGTAATTGGGTAACCTCATGCCCCCCAAAGTCGACACGCTGCATTGCGTCCGTGATTGGGTAACCTGAGCGTAAAGCAGTTTTTCAATCGTTTACCAATTTGTAATGGTCCAATGCTACCACTGACTTCAAATGCGAAAAATGGCTTACCTCCCCAAACGGGAACAACTTGAGTTGTCCCATCTCCAATGTCAAGCACAATCCCGGTGGTGCGTCCCGCAGCGTACATCGGCAGAATTGGCGCAGTTGCTACACTCACCCCTGCAAAATTCAGACTTTCAAAAAGAATCTCGCCAATTTTCTCCCTCGCCGACTTTGGATTCCCCATCGGCTCCGTAATGAGTATGTTGGTTTCCTCCGGACTAATATGGAGATGGTCTTCGATCATATGTCGCCACACAGTTTCCATATCCTCCCAGCTCGTAACGGATCCTTTGGAGATGGGATAGCGGACTTTAAAGTCTCCGCTCGAGTTCGCATCCACAAACTTTTCGAATGTATCTTTATCCGTTAAATTTGCGTATTCTGTCATTCCAACCGCATTCCGCACTATTGCAGTGGGGTGGTCATCCCCGGAAAAGCCCGCCTTAATAGTACAGCTACCATTGTCAATGACCAATATTGATTTTTCCGACATTGCTACTGAACTTTTCGTAAAATCCTTTTTTTAAAAACAACTCTACAAGCAAATTACACTTTTCTACACAAACTACAACTAAAAGAAAGCTCAAAAAATTACACCAATCCTCAAACACATAAAAAATGGAGTTCATTTACGGGATAGGTTAGGTCTTATCTTAGAAGTGGAAGATTAGATAACCTTCATACAAAAAAAAGTTTCAAGATAAAAGGCTTTATTCTCTCCTCTAATTTATATAATGACTAATAATGACCGAACAAAATTAATCATCCATTTGTGCGCAAGATATACCAAAATGCATTAGCTCATTCTCCTCTCAAACTTTTCATTTGTAATGAATGGGCATACATACGCTCATCCTCTCCTCATCCAATTTATTTTATATCCTTTATCCAGCACATAAAAATTTGTGCTTAAAATCAAATCATCATTGCAGGATATTAAACAACTTTTGCCATCACCCTGGACTCCCGCACATGTCTTGTAAATAGCTCTTGTAAGCACGTTTTATAACATGACAATAATATTAATTTATTTATTCTTTTTCATTCTTCGAGGGAAAGGCTTATCCACATGTATCGCTTGGTGGCAAGAGCCTTGGCATTTTCAGGGCTGATTTTTAACATAAACCTTTGCCCTCAAAAAAGATTTTTTTGAGGAGAGACCTTGATTTATTTGTTTGAGTGAAAGACAGACTAGGATGGATTACGACAGAAAATCACTAATGCGCATGCACTTAACACTTGAAACAAAAGCATTCAGTGAAAAAAGCTTTTTTGTAGCAGCTATCGAGACTGAAAGCGTACCGCATATTACCATTTACCATTTACCGCATAAATGAGATTTAACGGAAGTAGAGCAAGTTCCTGTTCGTGAATATATTTATTCATCAAATATTATTCAGGGAAACGTAGCAAATCCACGTGTGAAGGCTTGTTATGAAAGCGTTTTCTGGTAAAGTACTTTTTGTGGTCTATATTTGATTTTGAAAAATATTACGAAAAACAACCAGGTTTCTAAAAGGAAGAGTTTGAAGTTTGGAGTAGATATTATTTCACCCTTTTGTATTGTTGTTGGCTAGCAAAAAAATAAACTCCAGTTTTTCCTCGTTTTCACGACACATTGAAATTAAATAATGGGTAGAGAGATTTAAAAGCCCTTTTAATTGCAAGTTACCTGTAAAATAACATTTTAAACAATTTTCCGCAAAATTGTCCCAGCAGTCACCAGAATGAATACGAATGAGCTCATGCTGTACCTACAATAATCAAGTTGAAAATTAAACTAGTGCTCATAGTCAGCTCTTTTTCTGGATTATCAAAAACTCGCAGATTTTTTTATGAAATGGCAAGTTTTGTGCAAAAAGGATGTATGCACCAGAATGAATGGGTTATAAAATGACGAAAGCGAAATCTCTTTTTGTCGGAATCAGATCAAAATAGTTTTGAAATTTTATATTTAAAAAAGGCATTGGGGAGCCGGAGCAGATCACCAAAAATACAGCAATTTTTAATTGCAAGTTACCTGTAAAATAACATTTTAAACAATTTTCCGCAAAATTGTCCCAGCAGTCACCAGAATGAATACGAATGAGCTCATGCTGCACCTACAATAATCAAGTTTAAAATTGAACTGGTGCTCATAGTCAGCTCTTTTACTGGATTATCAAAAACTCGCAGATTTTTTTTATGAAATGGCAAGTTTTGTGCAAAAAGGATGTATGCACCAGAATGAATGGGTTATAAAATGACGAAAGCGAAATCTCTTTTTGTCAGAATCAGATCAAAATAGTTTTGAAATTTTATTTTAAAAAAGGCATTGGGGAGCCGGAGCAGATCACCAAAAATACAGCAATCTATTTTGAAGCTGTCAGTGTGCGTTTTCCCTAATAGCGTCCCATTTCAGCTTTTCATCAGAACGAGGAAACTCTCAAATTGCATGACAGGTTCAGAGCATAGCGTCGTGCGAAAATGCGAGTGCTATGCATAATGCACTGATTTGACATGCGTAGTCCCCATCCATAATATGATTACTATATATGACGAGGGACTGCTGTAATTGCAAAAAAAATCTTTTGTTAATCCGCACTTTTTTTTCATTTTCAAATATCTTTTTGTCACTTATCTCTCAGCTCAGCTCATTTTATAAAGAGCTCATTCTATATATAGAGCCTCCACAAAAATCTGAATTATTTTTATCAGTCTCCCTTTAAAAATTCCTTTTTTAACTACGGTACGTAAATCCTCATCTCTTTCAAGTCCCTCCCCCGGAGTATGGAAACACATCCATCAGATTTGCGTGTGCCCATTGGTCACGCTTTCACTGTCGTTCAGGTGCTTTTAGTAATTTTAATAATGAGAACGCGACAGAATCCCATGCATCATTGAATTGCAAAGCTTGTTGCGAGTGCAAAAGTGTCGGCTCATTTCTACTAACAGAATAATATAAAAATGGTGTGGATTGCCACACAGCCACTTTTATTACATGCCTTTTAAGATCTCTTTTTTTAGTGGTAGTTGCACAGCTCCATGCACAGTAGCACACACACTTTTCGCTAAGGTTGACTGATTTCATCTTCGACAATTTCACAGTTTTTTTTTCAAAGCCTAACAAGTTGAATAATAATACGGACACGATGTGATTAGTGATTATCCACTGTTGCTGAGAGAAGTGAGTGAGTGATGTGAGTACAACTCGCTCATTTATTTCAATCAGCAGTTATAGCTGCCAGAAAACACTCCTTCAAACTAAAAATAAAAATATATGTCTTGACTCCGCTCGTGTGTTCCATTTGCATCGCCTAAACATTAATTACAAAAACTAGAGGAAATGAAATGCATAGGCACGCTGTAGCTCTACTCCATACATGCAGCTCCTGTTGTCCCTTTTAAGCTCATGTCGAAAAATAAAGTTTTTTTTGAGCTACTCGAAAAAAAAGAGTTATTTTCAGGAAGATATTTAATGTTAATAGTAAAGTGGAGATAAAGCAGATGTCTTTTGTTCCGCGCTGGCTTATATTTTCAGCAAAAATCCACAAAACCGCTTTTTTAGCGATGTGGTATTTTGTGTCACATAATCATCATCAATCAGCCGTATTGTGTTAGTTTTTCGTGGGCCCGCTCTCCTCTAAAAAAATTGTAGCAGTAACAGTAATTGTAGGCATAGCTGGTAGTTACGCGTTAAATTATGTTTGATGCTGAGTTATCTCTTGTCAGATAAATGGCTTGCGTCTAGATTACTGCTACTATACACAAGTCGCCCACATTTACTCTGACTATTTGGTGGAAAAATAATACAAAATTAGGAAATATTTTTTTATATTTTTTAAACTCTTGTGGGTTTTGTGTGATTGTAAAAAAAAAGTTGTATGCAGCGATAGAACGTTATGTATTTTCTAAAAAAATTAACAATGCGAACTGTGATAAAAGTCATTCATTGCAAAAACTGCACCAGATCTGATGATGCTTTTGACTGCAATAATAAACTGATAAGAAAAGGGGAAAAGTAGAAGGATCATTATTTCATTTTTAAATTACAACTACATCCATGTCCTAATGTCCTGGTGGACTTGTTCCTTCACTTTTGGTTTTGATAACGTTTTTTATTGCTTGCTAGCATGAAATTTTTTTTCAGAATGTTAATTTTTGCAAAGATATAGCAAACTCTCTGGATTTTGTTTCGCAATACACTGTTAACATGTCGGCAACAGAATGTTGCTAAAAAAATTCTGCAAAATTTTATAAAAAGAGTTTTTTAAAAAAAGATCCCTTGAAAGGTAAAAAATCCTGTACATTATAGAAATGAAAGCAATTCCATGTCTGAAAACTGCAAAGAGGACAAGAGAGAAACTATTTTTGCACTGATAAAATATTATGCACAGGATACAGTTTCCCTGTAATTTTTGCATGTGCAAGCTCGATAAAAAAATATATTTTACATGTGTTATCCTGCTTCCATATTTTTGCGAGATGCTTATCACACAATTTTATCCCCAGACTAAATTATGTGCTAAACTATAATGATGATTTAAGTAAATGACTGTTATCCGCTCTATCCATGCGCGCATAATTCAGATTTTCAGGCTTCCTCCGCACCACTAATGCTGCTGCTGCTGCAAAGACAGCGAGAAAAATTTATTACGTGATGTGATGTCCTGCGCGCTTTGAGTGCAATGTGAAATGCGACGCTGCAACGTTATTACATGGCTACATTGATCAAAATGCTGTTGAGTGAATGTTAATGCGTGGCGCTGCCTTTGCCATGCTGTTTACTCGGTGGCGCTCACCCTCCCAGAGAGAAGCTTGTTATAAATGTGGAGATATTGAACAATGAATGAAAGACAAGGATCACCGTAATAATATTTTTGTGCTGAATGCATGTCATCACACACTCAAAGCCGTTTTCATGAAGTGTCGCACGTAAAAAAATTCTGAATTTTGTACTCCCTCTAAAACACACAATAAAATTGGAGCTGCAAGCTCGCCACACTTTGCCATCCCACCAGATACTTAAAACCTATGGACAGCCTTTACTTTCAAAACATTTCAAATAATTTGTTCAAGAGATTAAGTATTAAATATTAAACTTGTAAACAAAAATTGTCACTCAATAATATTCAGCTAAATTATGTGTTTACTTATGTGACTCCATTCATAGTAGTTAATAAAATAAAGGGATAAGAAAGAACCCACTTTGTTCGTTTTTTTGGGGTGATACTGTCACCGGCATTATGATAATTGATTAAGTCGTGTTAATTAACTTTACGTAAATAAATCAAAGGAATTTGTTGGTATATTTTTGATATGATGAATTTAAAATTAAGCAGTAGTGGAAGTCGAAATGTTTCACGGTAAAATCAGAAGAGTTCCATCGATCCCGAATTATTATGTGCAAGGCGCTACAAAGCGAGCTGTCTTTGAGATCTGCTTCATTCGTTTTTGACAAAAGGTGAAATTTTCGGCTGAGGTGTGAAATATAAATTTGTGTGTGAAATTGCTAAAAATAAGAATATAGTGGTTGTGACTTATTTTGTGATAAGACTTTTGCCGACACCGCAAAAATGCTGAGGTACGCACGGGCACACAGGCTAAGTGGCCACGTTTTGTAATTTTAAGTTTTCTTTATACACTTTTGTAAAGGTATAGCGGTGCCGTGCCTGAAATGTGATTTATTTTCTCTTTCCTTTCGTAAATTAATTAATTTGCGTGTAGCAATAAGAAGGCGGGCCGGGAGAAAAAGCTGCAAGTCATTCTCGGAGTGTTGAGCTTGATAATTGTGGGGCTAATTTGTGTCGCGACGTATTTCGGAGTTCAGCTGAAGAGTAAAACAAAATTAGAAAAATTCAGTTTTTGTGGCAGGGCTAAGTTCATGGGAAAAGTGTGTCATGCAAAATATGAAATTATTTAATAGAAAGGCAGGATGAGCTGAAGGCAGTTGGGAGCGTGTGCGACTCGCAGGAGTGCGTCACGGCGGCGGGGGAAATGATCAAGTCAATGGACTTTAGTGCCTCTCCTTGCAAAAACTTTTTCCAGTTTGCGTGCGGAAACTGGCTCAAAAATAACCCCATCCCTGAGACGGCATCATCATGGAACCAATTCAATGTGCTGAGAGATCACCTCAATAGGAAAATTAGAGGTTGGAAAAAGTTTTACCTGTTCCCTGTGTCGGATATATGGAATTCATTTTTTTTCTGAGTTAATTTATGCGTGAAATATTATTTCATGTCACGACTATCGATTACTAAAAATAACGGATGCTCCTTTTAGAAATTCTGGAGCGGAAAATCAATTACGAAGACCCGTTGCCTCTCAACATTGCCAAGAATTTTTACTCCAGCTGCGTAGCTCAAAGTAAGTGGGGCAATGTGCAATAATTTTTGTTTTTAATTTTTTGAAGAGAGTCTGCTTCATTTAATTCGTGGCCTATTTTAGACACGAGTACAACTAGTCATGATGAATTATCCAATCTCATTAGCAAAGTGCTTAAAGAAGGTCAGTTAAATGCGGAGCAGCTTGGAGAAATTTTTGGGCAAGCTGAGGAGAGTAGTCGCTGGGAATTTTATTATGACAACGTCAGTGAGCCTGGACGAAGAGAACACAACAAATCACAGAGTTTATGTATGTCTCCAGAAAAATATGAAAATATCTCTTTTTAAAGTTTGAATGCAATTTTTAATGAGTTCATTTACGATGAGCTGAGAAAATCATAAAAGTTAAACGAGCACTTAAAATTTTCAAAGATCGACCAACCAACCTTGGGGTTAAATAGGATTTATTTAGTTCAAGAACCCGAGCACTCTTACAAGACCGCGTATGTCGAGCTTATCGAAGAAATTTGGGAAATCTTTTATCCCGACGCGCCCAACAAGAACGAAACTGCGAAACGAATTGTAGACTTTGAGACGATGCTGGGCAAGGTATGTCTACTCTAATTAATTAGTGATGGCTAATTGTAATTAGCTTCCATTCAGACAAAGAATTAAAATCTTATCCGTAAATGTCGCGCTATCTTGCAGATCAGCACAAAGCCAGAGGACAGAAGAGACAGGACCAAGCTGTATAATCCGATGACGATAAAACATGTATGTCGAGCTTATCGAAGAAATTTGGGAAATCTTTTATCCCGACGCGCCCAACAAGAACGAAACTGCGAAACGAATTGTAGACTTTGAGACGGAGCTGGGCAAGGTATGCCTACTCTAATTAATTAGTGATGACTAATTGTAATTAGCTTCCATTCAGACAAAGAATTAAAATCTTATCCGTAAATGTCACACTATCTTGCAGATCAGCACAAAGCCAGAGGACAGAAGAGACAGGACCAAGCTGTATAATCCGATGACGATAAAACAGCTCTCGAATCTCACATCTAATGCCACAGTAAGCGATAATAGGCTTGACGCGATGCACTTGTTTAGTAACGCTGCCAGTTTATATCTGATAAAACGGTGTTAAACCTGGAATTTGCCATACAAAACAAAGTTTACGATGCAAAATAATAACTGTCCCAACTCAATGGTTCCATAAACAGATGATAAATTGGGAGAAGTACATCAAAGAGACTTTTAAAGATGTGGAGGAGCTGGGCGAGCCCAAGTCGTTAACTGTCATTGTGCGAGATATTGCGTACTTCCAAGAGTTTGGGCACATCTTAAAGGCAACCATTGAGGAAAATGAGAGCATTCTATGTAAGTTTTAATAATTTCATCGTGTTTTCGTCAATTTCTGCATATTAAATTTTAATCAGTAAGACTTACTGTAAGCACAATACTCCAAATGATCACTCTAGTCTGGTTGACTTTGTTATGATGTAACCTCATAATTGTTAAGGGAACTATCTGAGATGGAGGATCATCCTTAATTACGCAAACGATGTGAGCGATAAGCTGAGGGAAGTGCTGTTCAACTACGCGAAGAAAACGCAGGGCACACAGTACCCTCCTCCGAAATGGCAGGTTTGCTCGGACAGGGCCAACTCCCTATTTGGAATGGCAATAAGCTACCACTACGTGCAAGACGCTTTCAAGTCAAACTTCCAGGAGCAGGTTTCTTCAAGACTTTAACAGAGGATAGAGGAGCTAGTAACCATTTCCGGTGCTGTAATGAAAGCGGAGATTTTATTGGTTGGGTGGTTTCTTTTGCAGATGTCTCAAATGATCGGAAACATCCAGCAAGCGTTTTACGACATTCTGGATGAAATTGACTGGTTTGGAGATGCCTCCACCAAAAAGAAGGCGAAGGAAAAGGCGGAGAAAATGAGAACATTTATAGGGTATCCTGAGTGGCTGCTGGACAGGTTCGGGCAACCACTCCTCCCTGAGAGAAGAGTACAAGGGAGTTCCGGAGGAAATGGAGGAAGATCACTTTAAAAATATGGTGAAGCTAATTGAGTGGAAAAACACGGACAATTTGAGACACATTGGGAGGAAAAAGGATACGTCCAAGTGAGACATCCCATTTATTCCACGTTGTTGGATGGTAATTCAGCTACAGCCGTAAAACAAACTGGTTCTTTGTTCCTTTGTTGCAGGTGGATTAGCGACCCTACTGTGGTTAACGCCTTCTACTCTTCCACGTATAATTCTATAAGTAAGATAATTTGTTTCACTGTAAATAAGTAGAGTAAGTCTCATCGTCAGTGGTTATACATTTACAAAGATAATCCATATTTAATTTTCCGTAGCTTTTCCGGGCGGCATTCTCCAATCTCCATTTTATTTCACGGGAAAACCTATTCAGTACGGCTCTATTAAAACAAGCTGTTTGAATATCGATGAAAATATGCAATCATGGATTTAAGTTAATTTTGTTTTAATTACTTTAACAGAGCTTTGAACTACGGTGCTATCGGAATGGTCATTGGTCTGTTATACCCTATGCTCACTAAACTACCATCACTTTTCGCCAAGTGCAGACCTGCAAGTCACATGAGCAGAACTATCTCTTGGCACTCCTCCTCAACTCGTGTGACTTGCAGGGCTGCACGGGGCGAGGAGTGAACACAAACCATCTTAATATTAACTTTAATATATTTATTCAGAACCTTATTTTGGAATTTTGTTTTTCAGGGCATGAGATTACGCATGGATTTGATGATAGGGCAAGTTTAATATTAACAAGTTAAATCAATTGTTGATAGGATGATCATAATGCAAAAATCGTTGATAAACAGTTTAATTGTTTTTCCATGAACTTTGCAGGGGAGACAAAGTGACGGCAAAGGAGATCTGGTTAACTGGTGGGACGAGGAAACAGTGAAGCAGTACACTGAAAGAGCACAGTGCTTTATCGATCAGTACGGAAATCTACACTGCAGACGAGGCAGAGCACATGCCTGTAATGAATTAACTCTCTTCAGTAGCTTCATCCCATCTAAACTATACTTTGACTGATTCAGAGATTTGCATGATTAAAAATTCGTTTTTTAGCTGAACGGAAACAACACACTTGGCGAAAATATTGCGGATAACGGTGGTCTCAGACAAGCATTTCGAGCTTATCAGTCATACATCGCACAGAACGGACCGGAACCGAGACTCCCCGGGTTACAGTATCCACCCGAACAACTATTTTTCATTGCATTTTCTCAGGTTGCCCCAACCTCGAATAGAATTATTTAGGTTTTAGGAACTGTAAAATAAAATTAACGGGGCAATTAGTACAATTAAATTTTAATTGAAAAATGAAATTTTGGAGTGAGTAAATAATTGCAAATTGTTACCTTTTACAGTTACCTCTGTGATATAGTTATTTTTGCTGTGAAAATTGTGAAATACTGTAAATTTTTTTGTAAATAGCGGAACGTTGTAAATAAAACATTAAAATTGGTTAAAATGAATGGCCACCGATGCAGTAACACGGTTGACACTTCACAGCGCAGTTATTGGCAATTTCATTCAAAAATAAAAATTACAGAATGAGAATGAATGAGGCATTAGCGCAAATAACCCTTGCAAGCAAAATATTACACGTCGCGTGTAATAAAAGCTGAGAAGTGAAAGTGATACGTGCACCTCGTCTCTACTTACCTTTACCTCCGCATATTTATCCTAACAGAGTAAAACAGTGAAATTTTTTTAGCAAGCCATCGCATCCCTCTCGACTCAACCGATGATTTTTTTTCTGCTGCAACGAGTAAATTCCAATAGGCCGCATTCATTTAAAATCTCATTTTTCTTTACCTCATTTCCCGATTTTTCACGGCAGGCACCATTCCCATTTTTTCGCCATTTACCTGATTTCGGCAACGTGACGTGCTATACAGCACATGCTAAGTTTACTGTTGCAGCTTGACTACGAAAAGTGGCGCCTTCTTTTTAGCTATTATTCGATACCTTTTCTGGTCCCGAATGGGTCATTGAGCACCAATGACTGCGAGTTATAGCACCTCTTATTTGTATGTACCCTTACGAAGCTGGTTCTGTCAAAATGCTCAATGAAATGGAATGAGTGCAGTGCAGATCCCTTGGCAAAAGGTGGACGTTGAGGGTATGTCCGATGTCCGATGCATAAGTAAGTTTGCACTTGAATAGTTTATAAATATTGGCACAAGGAGTGTGCCATTAACACCATCGCAGTTTTGTCACCGACTTTCTTAGAAAGCATCGATTTCAGGCTTAAAATTAGAAGATGCATTTTCTTTAATCTCTAAACTCACTAAACTGAAAGTGGATAGGCTCAATAACATTTTTTTCTTTCGAGTCTACCTCAACGCGTATGCTTCGTCATTTGTACGTGCCATGTTTACATAGGAAAGCGTATAAGATGAGGATGCGCCAAATTGATTAATCAGTCGGATACAGACAGTGCTATCAATTGCAAAGAAGATGGCTTTCACAGTGGCCAGGCGAGCTTTTATTTTGTGCTTCATTTCACTAAGTTTCTACGCAGTGGTAGCAGCTAAAGATGCTTCTGGCTCAGTTCCCCTCCTAAAATCCGCTAAATATTATGGTCCTGCTAGAAGAGGTAACAAAAATAAATTTAAAAAAGGACTTTTTTAAGTGCTACGTTCCAAATTACAAATTCGAAATAGGAAAATTCAGTGAGCAGTTTTGTGATTGAATTTTTATAGCGACGCCAGTGCATCCCCCTCTTCAGACGCCAACCCCTGACCGAAAAATAGATCTGGAGCCGTCCACTGTCACCCTCCTTACAACAATTCTTAACGCGTCTGGAGTGTTTTCCCTCGGCATTTTGTTTATTAAGGAAATCAGCGGTGCCCTCGGATCCCCCATTCTAGCACCATTTCTCCTCCCCCCGCTCCTCCTCCTCTCTTTAGTCCTTCTGTTTCTTCCCCAACTTAGGGAAATTATCCACAGTAGACTGGAGATGTAGCAAAATGCACTTTTTAATTAAACACGGAAATAAAATGAGACTGGAGTAAGTCAATTTATATATTTTTTGTATCAGCTTTCCTTTATTTCTCAACTTTAAACAGAGTTTTTCCATCACCATTCGTACGCATAATTA
>JAHZND010001663.1:0-12682 GCA_027744115.1 Acrocyrtus sp. NNG-2020 | reverse complement strand
CAAGGGAACCAAATTTGTCCTTGACGTGCCAAACGAAAAGCTGACAGAGTGTAGTCAAAACTGTAATACCGGAAACAATAAACAGGGGATAACACTTAGTTGGAGATCCAAAGTTAATCTATTTAAAATAAAAAGGGAAGGCCAAGGCGTGCTTAAATTTACATTCTCAAAAGTGGGAAATGGCATGTTTGGCATTTCGTCAATTTCGTTTGCTCTGATAGCAGGTTACTAACCATTTAAATTTTTTAATGTAGCTACTTTATGTAATTTAACGAATGTTTTATGGAAAGAGATCTTTCATCAATTCTCAGAAATGGGTGGAAATTTAACGGGATCCATTAACGAAACGCATTGTATGACCCAACTCGGAGAACCGTATCAGCATAAACCGATACAAAACATTGGAGCCGTCAATGAGAATGACGTAATGTATCTACTCACAGCAAATTTGCAGTTTGAAGCTTTCCGCCACTCGGAATATCCTCAAAATGGTAGTGTGGACTTATCAAAGAAGTTTTCGGCTCCAGCTAAATTTCAGAACTATCAGTAAATATTAAGAAATATTTACTAGCATATTTGCTAACACTGCAAGCCAATGATTATTCATGTAACTTTGATGACAATGACGATGATGTGTAGTGTTGATTTCCTCCTTTTTTAGAATAATGTGTACAAATAATCAATTTCAATGTCACTTTAGTGTAATAACCACTATGGTGGAAACTGAATGACAATAAATGCAATAATAATAAATCAGGGCTGGTTTTCACTACGAGATCTAATTATCCCAGGTGTAATTTTTGGCCTTCTCCTTATTACGTTGGGTTCTTGGGTCTGCTGCGACTTGCTTATAGAAACCGGGCGGAAATGCCTGACGGGGATTCGCCGCTCTTCTGAGATGTTCAAGCAATATGGGCTCCTGGATACTGATACTCCCGCTTAATTTATTCTCAACTTCCCCAAAATTTTGAAGCTGTGAATGTCAGAATAAATTTACTTTATTTAAACTCATAGTAGGTATTCAACTTATTATTTATCAGATAACAAGCATTGAAATAAAGTTATATCCTTTCAATTTCTGACTTGCGCCATTGGAATCTTTCACTACTGCAGGAAAAACTTATTCCAGCTGAAAAATGTCTTTGAACTTTTTGCCGTACTATTTAAGAAGGAAAAGCGACGCTAATGGATTTTCCACATGGCTCTAAATTCCTTTTCTGTCCTTTTCCTTAACTGTCTGATCCACTATCGTGCAAGTTACATAAAATTATTTTCAAACTCAAGTATATATTTTCATTTAAAACCTTCATTTTTTACTCTCTTACAGATTTGTAGAATTAATGAGGAGCGAAAGGTGCTCAACGTAATTCAGCAAAGAGACAATCAAGCGGGACAAATGTTCTTCCCTGTTGTGGTCTTCTGTTCCTCTGCAATATTTCCGCTGTTCTCTACACTTTTTCTGTAGTACTTACTGGAAATATTTACTGAGAGCTGCTGTTAGTGATGTTCCTCTCGTTTGCTAGCTAACTCTGTGGTCAACCTTCCAATTTACTATTTCCGTGGAGGAGCTACTTTCAAGGAGGAGATGAAGCGTGTATTTTCTCAGGCATTCAAACGAAATTCCTCTACTTACATTCAGCGCCGTTGAGTCAGTGATCACTTGGATTACATTAATTTAATTTAGAATGAATGCACAATTATAAATGTGGTTAAACGTTATAAAAAGCAGTTAATGCACAGACTGACTATAATATGTGTTCATTGATTAATCAAGCATGAAATCAAATTACTCCTCAAATATGGTGCAATATTATTATGGTTGCTTGACAAGAGTATTGACCACATTTCCGTTAAAACTGTCTGGCGGTGCTCCAAAGCATAGGAATTTTTTTGAAGTAATGTCAAAACTCAACTGACATTCCATTAATTTTTTATAGTGAAATTAAAATATTATAGAGTATGAACTGCACAACAAATTTCATGTTATGCAGTAGAGCAGTAGAAAATTCGTGTCCAAAAGTAAATTATTAGCTTGAGCCAGCAGCATTTTGCTGCTTACAAGGTATTGGTTTTGCTCGCCGTGAGGCCGTCCGTCCGTCCGTCCGTGCGTCCAGTCACGTGGTCCTTCCATCTATATAACATATCTACTTGCTGTTGCACACTGGCTCTGTTTATGGTTTCGTTAGTACATTCCTAGTCTTAGCAATGGCTTTATGGCTCATTCGTTAGGGGTCTCGCCTCGGGAACGTGCGGCCCGAGTTCGGTCCCTGTCTATGGCAATTGCTTTTGCTTTTTTTGCTTATTCTTTTTTAGCAGTGGAACGGATGCCCCGATTTGTGTCAAATTTGGTACATTCCCTCCTAGGGTCATGAGCAACCAAACTACCTAATTTGGGAAAATTTAACCCAGGGGATGACCCCAGGGGGTCATAAACAATTGGTATTTAGCATTTTGAATGGAACGGATGCGCCAATTTATATCGAATTTGGTACATTCCCTCCTAGGGTCTTGACCAACCATACCTCCTATTTTGGGCAAATTTAACCCGGGGGATGACTCCAGGGGTCATAAACAGTAGGCATTTAGCATTTTAAATGGAATGCAGCTCAAGCTCATCTATAAGGTCTTACGAGCTTTTATTTATGTCTGAATTTCCATTAAAATTACCAATGCTATATCTTCTGAAAGACTATTATTGCCCAATTGCCCAAGGATTTGTAAAAATTTATTCAGTAAAGAACGCCAATTAATTATTTCTTGAAATTTCAACAAGGAAAATCGAATTAGTAAAAAAATTAAGAAATTAGTCACATTTCATGATATCTTTCTCGGCCGAATCTGCACTTTTTACGACTCTTGTTCTTCTTTGGGTTTGGTTGGCATGCTAACGAAAAACAGTTCAATCAATGAGCATTCGTAAAATACATGGCATTTTTAATAAATAATTTTAAGCTTACTATCTATTATTGAGACCAGCGCTGAGATGGCAACGACAAGAATAAAATTTAAAAAAATAGTTAATTCGTTGATATAAAAGCACTGTTTATGTGTCATTGTGTCATTTCCTTTTACTAAAATTTGTATGCGTGTCTGGATAAGGATAATCAGAAAGTTACCCAGCTCCTGGCTTGACGTTGGAGACACTCTGAGTTGCCTGTGCTCCTGCGACGCCCAGAACTTCCATGAGAGGACCAGCCTTGAAAAAATTAATTCGGATAATATTTGAACGGCATTTCGATCTAGTTCAATGTAACAAATATGTTTAGCCTTCTTACCATAGCCAATGACGCCAAAGATAGCAGTAGGAAGAATACTCTCATTTCGAAAAATCAGAAAGGGAGCTTGTGATTTTCTGGAAATATTTAATATGATGAGAGAATGTAACTTTTATAAAAGGAAATTTGTTTTAGCAAGCCAAACCTGTATTCAGCTTGATTAGGACGTGACTTCTGAAGGATGTTACTAAAAGTTAATGGCTGAGTAATAAAATCATTACGAAATTTTTTTAATTGAATCGTGCTGAGATAATGGCAAAATTTAAGTATGGCCGATACGACAGGATGATGCAATTATACAATTACATGAATTTATTGTCCATTGTGATAATTAGACTATAAAAACATTTTCTGGTAAAGCCCATTTGCATTTGTAAAATGCTGCTTCCGATTAGCTATTAATTACGACAGAGAAATGAAATAAGAATTTTATTTTTGTAGTGTTTTCGCATAGTAAGTCCCAAAGTCCCCCTTTCCCCTCAATTGAATCTATTATTCTGCTATAGCATGAAGCATGGAAATTTCGAGTTTAAAAGCCAATTTGCTAAGCAGTTTTTCTTATAGGTAGTAGCCATATAAAATATTTTGAAATGAATTATGTACCTATTATGTGAATGATTGGTTACCTTTCGATATTAATCTCCATCAAATTTATAAAAGTTTTAATTCTTAATTATATTAACTTAAATTACAAACAGACTGGTGTTTTCAAAGTGTCCTCTTGATAGGGCAACCAGTTACTTTGAAAAGTCTCTTCGCCATTAGAAACCAAACTCGCCAAATAACGTGAAAAGAGTTTTCACATAATTAGTATTGTACATTAGCACCATTTAAATTACCTTTCAATATATTTTTTAAAAAAATAAATGTTATTTTTGTTTGTTATATTAATTACTATTAAATGTCCTCATTTAAAATTACCAAGGGATAGAATATTTCCCAGCTTATCCCATTGCTCAAAAAGATTTTAACATAAGCTTCAAAAGCAGCCTTAGACAAATATCAATATTGATTGTGGCCACAATGAAAACAATTCAGGTGCTTTGTGCTCAATTAAGTTAACTGCCCGTTCTCCACTACCCGTCCACTATCCAAATCTAGTCTAGATCCAGTTGTGTCCCCATTTGAAACAAAATAAAGGTGGGTTAAGGGAGGTCACTGTAACCGTTTTTGTTTTTGTTTGGATGTCATCCGTAAAATAAATAATTTACTTTTGCGAAATCTTGAATTCCGGCTACATGACAAAGATGAATTATTAAGTTGCTTTCTCTTCGCACACAAACCTTTTCATTGTGAAGGGAATAGTACAAAAAGCATAATTACTTGGAGATGTTGAATCAGATAGGGTGTGGCCATTTCATATTCGTGACTGAAAATTCACGCAATTGCTAAAATCAACAGTGTCAAGTCAATTTCAAAAGATAAATAATATGTGTTTAATTAACCAACCTGTGGTTAAGGTGTTAATCTAAAAAGTTGTCAGTTAAGCTGGAAATAATATGCTGATCGGTGGTTGCTGGCATACACCGCGCCGGGTTTTGAAAACTGCAAAAAATCAACTCGCAACGTCAAGATGAATTATTACTCGTATCCAGATAGTTCAGTTATGATAAAGTTCAAGTGCAAATTTTAATGCCGTTTGATCTGCCATTTTAACTAAACAGTTTAAATGAATCGTATACTACTAGTAAAGTCAAATTTTAAATAATAAAGGCACAAGGTGTGAAATGCAAAAGAATGCAGAGAAAATATTAGACAGACATAATTTTATGGCTGACGAAATGCACTTTAATCTCATTTTGCCCCAAGAAAGTTAATCACTGTATCTTTTGAAATGGCCGAAGGATACCTAACTTTTCACTACCGCTATGTTTGAGGTATATTATGTATGCATTTTATGTAAGCCATAGAGTGAGTTTGTGTAGCGCTGAGCATTCTGCTTTTGTCGTTGCTTTGTTTTTGGTCTTGAAGAAGGAGAGCAACTGAGCTGATCTTTCACGCAGCGCAGTGTGGTAGGTAGAGATAGGGAAGGAAGATTGAAGGGATCGAGTAGTGAATGGGAACAAATTAATTAGTGCAAAAAAATAATTTGTTTTTGTTTGATAATTAAATTTCACTCAAAGCTAACTAAACTGAAAGAAAAAGTGCCTTCTGTAAAGTGCAAGAGTAAAATTGTAGTGGTAAAAACGGAATGTGTACATTGCTCTCTTGATTTGCCCAATTCCATTACTGGTTTCGAAGAATACCTTAAATTATTTAAAATATAAAAACAAAAACTGTAATAGTTTTAGAAGTGTTGGTTGGTTTTCAGGTGAGGAGGTAGCAAGTTTGAAATGATTTTTAGAACGAATTTAAGTCTCATTTAGTAGTAATCACAGCATTGATCTCATTTTGCTTTTTAAAAGGATTTCGGAAGGACAATGGAGAGTAATAAAAATGGGGCGGGACCAAGACTTGACAGTGAAGAAGGATCTGATGATGGAGTGGCAGTTTGTCGTTCGTCCCTAGCGCGGTCCGTGAAGAATGAAGGAGAGGTATCGGCCGACCAGCAGGCAGAGCTAGAGCTGAGAGAAGTTACGGACCGGATTGTTGCCGCACAAGGTCCATTATCTCTTCCACCAGTAAGTAATAATTGAAGTAATGTTTACAAAGAACTCTTACTTCACTTCTATTATTGGGACCGTTAAATGTAAAATTGAAAATGTTAAAATGTTACTGTGCTATAATAGATTAATTTGTAATATCTTTTTCCAGGTAATTGCAATTATACTTCAGCATTTGGAAACACCCGTGGTAGTATCCTGCAGAGTAATCAACAGAGACTGGAATAAAGCGTGCAAACTTGTGTTGAGTCGTCGCATGGCGATAGAAATAGCGTCACGGATGGACGTGAGAAGATATTGCGAAGTATTTTCAACTGCAAAAGATGGAGTATCTCTGAACTTAACATCAATTCACTTTCACGGTGACCTTTTTAGAGATATAATTCAGCGAGCAAAAGACGGGCGAGGAGGTGTTGCAGCTTTAACCCAATCCCTCCACAAACTAGCCAAAGTAGCAGGGCCACAATTGAAAAAAATGCGAATTGGGTCTATTGACATTCGTAAAGATTGGCCAGCAGGAGCATCATCAGAAGTTTACTCCATTCTCTCTCAACTTGTATTTGAACTTTTCACCAACGTAGAGGACATGATCCTAGAAATTACCTTGGCCGACCCTGGTCCCACTCTAACTGATAATCTTGAAGAAGTGGCCGGTTATGATTTGCCAAATCTTAGAAACCTTACTTTCTCTGGTTCTAACTATTCCACGACAATGCTAGAGACTCTGAACGCAAAGAAAGAGAATTTCCTCAAGAAATTTAACAAACTTGTAGTACAATCGTCCGTCAACTTGACAAGTCTGACACTGAACATAGATGGCATCGACGATATCTCAGGCTCACTTACTGCTCTATCGCCGAAATTGGAATCACTCGCCATAAATGACAATTTTAATTCCCTTTCAGATTTACAAATGAAGATTTTGGCAGCTCACACATTTCCCAATTTGAAATCTTTAAGCGTTTCCATATACTGGTTTGTGGAGAACGACCTGGTCGTCCAACAGTTTTTGGCCAAATATGCTGAAGTCTTAATCGCAGTGGAAGCATACGGTGGTAATTTCCCTGGCCTCCCATCAATTTCAACTCATACAATCATATTCCCACCACGCAAAATTTTAATGCCAAAGCTACGTAAACTTTGCTTAAATTGCTTTGCTGGAACTATTATCTGGGAGAATATGCAAAGTCTGACTGATCTTAAGCTCGAAAGTGTAACCATTCAACCAGAAATTCTCCAGCCATCTCCTGATCTCTCAAACTGGGCAGTGAATGATTTTGAAGTTTCTAAATTCACGTATGAGCAGTTACGCGGAATTTATCCTACTTTGGAGTCTCCGGAAATTCCAGTTTGGTTCTCAAGCCTCTCTCGGTTGTCCTTGACAACAAAGTCAGCCGTCTTAAAAGATGTCATGCCTGAAATATTTCGACGCTGTGGACAACTCCAAGCTCTCCATGTGGAATCTGACCCGTACATAATCTTTGAAAATAACGACTTTGGCAAGGTCATCACGGGTATCTCCGACAGAGCAAGACACAAGATGTGCCCTCATCTGACACTGGCGGATCAACATCTCAGTGATGAATTAGACAAAGATGAACTCGTACGTGTAATTGAAGTCTCGAGACAAGCAAAACGAGCCGTTCAACATATAGGGAGTCTCTCAGGTAATCTTAGACACAATTCCAAATTAGAAATAAAAATCTTTTTTGTTATTTTATTATTTAAAATATATAACTTAGCACAAGATAAGCATAAGATAAGTGAGTATGCAATTCATCTTAAAATAAATTATGCATTTTACTCCGGTTTGTATCTAGAGCTGCTGGAATTGCACCTTGATGTACCTCTTTCCGATGACGCTGTTCTCTTTGGGGTTGTGATGTGTACCAAGCTACGGAAATTGTATTAGATGTGCCCTCATCTGACACTGGCGGATCAACATCTCAGTGATGAATTAGACAAAGATGAACTCGTACGTGTAATTGAAGTCTCGAGACAAGCAAAGCGAGCCGTTCAACATATAGGACGTCTCTCAGGTAATCTTAGACACAATTATAAATCAGAAATAAAAATCTTATTTGTTATTTTATTATTTAAAATAAATAACGTAGCACAAGATAAGCATAAGATAAGTGAGTATGCAATTCATCTTAAAATAAAATATGCATTTTACTCCGGTTTTTGTATCTAGAGCTGCTGGAATTGCACCTTGATGTACCTCTTTCCGATGACGCTGTTCTCTTTGGGGTTGTGATGTGTACCAAGCTACGGAAATTGTATTTACGTTCAAGATCAAAAAGGGTGAGCTAACAATGTGCTGCTCAAAACTAGGGAAATTCGCAGTAGCAATAATTAATGCCAGCTTAATTATATTTTTTTTACTATTTATTTATTACATAGCTCAAGATATTTATTTTGTTTTGTGAATGAAACAGGGCTTGACCGAGCTTTCGAAGAGGATTGTCCGATGTGGACTTCAAGACCTGGTTGATGTCGAAATTAAAATTTGAACCCCTTTAACAAAATAACAAATTGGAAGAAGTTCGGAGAGCTTCATTTGAAAATTATTTTATTTTATGGGGTTATATGGAATTACATGTTTTACTTGTAATTATGCATGTAAAATTAAATTTAAAACAATGGGTGGGTTTTTGTCAAATTTAACTTTGAGCTTACTTTAGGAAGGGAAAAAATCTGCCATTATATAATAAAATACAGGTCGTTAACCATGCATTACTTATAAAGATTATAATAATTGAAATTAATGAAATTAATAAATCCACCAAATACTCTGGAACATATAACCTTAAATTGAATGCGTAGTTTATTTTTTAATTTAAATTTTTACAGCCACAATCTCATTTTGAACTGATGACACTTCATCTGCGCGTACAGTGTAGAATTCTAATAGAAGCTTGAGCTGTATTCATTAAATTACTTTAAGCCAACATTTTGTACGTAAAAACAGTGGCTTTTGGCTCTAGAAAATTAAATTAATAAGCACCTAGTAACTTCCATCAAATTAAATTCATCTCAATTAATAATTCAAAGTGAGGATAAAGTAAATGAGAACTAAATCATAAAATATTGCTTTCTCTTTAATTTTTTTTACTTCACGAACGATATCGGTATTTTCCATCCTTTCCAAATAGGAATTGTACTCAAAAATAAAATCGTATTTTAATTTGGACAAGTAATCGCGTTAAAGACTATCTCCATATCACCTAAAACATTAGGAGCCGCGACGTAGTTTATTGATGTCATTCTGGTGATGGGACAGACTACTTTTGGAGGTTAGTTGCTAGCTGTCTTTGCTACTTGGCACTGTCTCGAAATCAAAATAGCGTGTTTGCGTGTCCAATGGCTTGCTGTCTAATTTTCAAAATTTATTTACTTATTTTTATAGGAATTGCACTGGGTGAGGAAGGTTTTCTTAGGGACGAAGTTTTTAGTAGAAAATATCTGAGAACTGACTGGATTTACACGGTCTACAATCACCCTCCTTTGCGGAATATCTGGAGTGGTCTCTACTTCAGATGGGACCCAGATCCAACCGAGCCATTGCGGTCAAACTACTTTTGTGAGCGTGAGTATATATTATAAAATCTGATTCGCCCGTTTTCTTATACGTTTTCTGATGTTCTGTACTGACTAAATGAAAAAAAATTAACTTAAAGTGGGATACGAATTGAGATAGCGTAATTACATTTTTTGTCGGGTGTGATAATGCTTCAGCTTTCAGATTGATTTACTTAATTGTGTTATTATATTTTTCTATGAAAACATCTAAATAGTATTTGTCTTATTACATTTTCCTATTGAGCAAAAACATTTCAAAAATCAAAAATTAATTATTATAGCTGCACGTCGCGTAGAACATGTCTAGTTAGCTCACTGTATCGTTCAGAATTGTATCTGCAACGTCAATTGCCATTAGCGTACTTTTCTTAATTTTGAAAAATGGTCCCCATATCAGAAAAGCGCTCCGCATAGCTTTCACCTGTCTCCGTTCCACTGGTCCTACCTCGACGCACTCCACCCCAGAAGCGGATGGTGTTCTCTGTGATGACATTTGGCTGACAGGCATAGCTCAGCAGAATCATATTGAATAATATAATATTATAATAATATCCGACGACAAAAGAATATACAAAACAATATGAATTTCGATCTTTCCAAGAATAAGAAATTTGACAACGAAAAAGTTGTTCGTGATACAAATAAGCAAAGCAGCCCCTTGCATAGCTGGGAACAATATGTTCGAGCACTCGCTTATTGCCTTCGAAATAATGCAAAGAAAATACCTCCATTCTACACGCATTCGCTATTGTGAAAATTATACCTTTCCCTAAAGACGTCTTTTGGGCTTTCCTTTCTCTGACTGCTTACCTGAGACCTACACCTACCCACTTCAGGAGTTTCCAGAGGGCCCCTTTCCTGAAGGCTGCTAACTCGCGGATTCTAATTATGTATGTAAAATTAAATTTACAACAATAAGTAGTTTTTTGTTAAATTCAAATTTGAAAGTTTGTTCTGTGACTATTTCCATTCATTACTGGAAGTATTGTCGAGTTTAACGGCCTTGTCAATTGTGGATATTACGAGGCATTTCAAAACCAGCTTGGCTCTCAATTTCAACGTTTTTCAAGTTACTTTAAAAAAGAAAAAATAATTGGTAAAGATAATAAACTACGTAAATTTACAGTCTAATTTAATTTGATTGCTACATTGAACAATAGGCTATTTACATAAAGAAAAAAGTTGATACAAATTATGTGTCGGATTTAGTTAAACATGGCAAGTGCACTCACTGTGTTGTTGAGAATTGAGTCAACGACGGCTACTTCAGTACCCTTTTTGATGGTGAAGAACTGTCCCATGGAGGCTGAAGCAACATGCATGGCCCTGGCCTGTCTCCGTTCTACAGGTCCCAGTCTCACTCCACCCCAAAAGCGGATGGTCTCACCTGTGAGGACATTCGGCTGAGCGCCATAGCTCAGAAGAATCATGTCGAATAGAGTGACAATCACATTCACCACGACAAGAAATAGAACCAAATAGATTTCAACCTTGCCCAGCAATTTCACAACAAAAACGTTGAACAAAACCGAAAGGAGCATCCAGCTCCCTTCCCCATATAACATAAGCAAATTCAAACCCGCATTTACTTCTATAACAATTATGCAGATTTGACTATGAAGATGGTACCTTTCTCGAAAGACCTTATTTGTATTTCCAGTTTTGCTCCACTTCCGCTTCCACGATCTACCACCGAATTCTGATATATTAGTCCGGCTCCAGGGAGGAGAGCTGCCCCGTTGCGAACGCTTTTTCTTACGAGACTTCACTTGATTGATTATCCAGAGAGTGGTACCGACGATCACTTTGTTGTAAAGCCTCTCCAAGTTGTTTTCTGCTGCTTGAATATCCAGTCGCCCGTCTCCATTTTCTTCGCATCTCATATTCTGGCTTGCCTCCAAGTTATAATTTGCTAACGTGCTTACTCGCATGACAAGACAAGTAAGTTCCAGAACTATCGTGTAGACGCATATTGCCCCAAATGCAGCCGCTGTATAGAGCATCGCTGAGGACATGATGACTTTAAGTGGTCTACTTAGAAAGATTCCAATTACACGGCTCACCGGATCATAGTCTCTTATGACGGCCAAGGATGCCAAAACAGCGGGCATGCCAATTCCGTACAGGACAGCAACTACGTAACCTGTCAACTCTCCCAGATCCGGAATTCCATTCACACCCGCTCTTTCTGCAATAAAATTTCATCGGTACTTAAATAATGATACATACTTCCGCAGCGCTTTTTTCACCTCACCTAGACTTGTTGCCCCAAATTTCTTGTCAACTTCATTGAGCACAAAGCAAAACCCTGATCGTTCCGTCTCGAAAGTATGCCACACCACAAGAACGACAATTTCTGATACCCACGCAATTATGAATGCGATCAATTTCTCTAGCTCAGCCAATGTGGACATTCCATTCCGAGAAAAGTCTTCCAGAATTTCCAAAAGGTAGAACGTCGTCAAGAATAGCAGCACAACAAAACTGATTACTCCAATATACCAAAGAAGCCGAGAGCCTCTTACTTTTCCGATTTCCCTCCAGTCAAGTTTAGGACCAGGCAGAAGCAACTTCAGCTGCTTGTCGTAATTAATAGGTATGCCTGGAAATTTTTCCAGGATGGGATATAAATTTCGGCAAGCTCGCTGCAGTCCCATTCTTCTCGCAATAGCTTACAACTACTACAAGCAAGTCTAGCTAGTTCGGCTTATCTAGCTAGTAGCGGTCCGCTTCTTCTACCTGGAATATCTGGTAACAACATTTAAAATTACACTGCAGTAGTATCCGGGCAAAAGTCAAGTCATGAACCATCCAAAACAAATTATATTTGCGCTCCTACTAAAACTGTGTACGGAAGCAGAGAACTCACAAAAATATTTTTGATGAAGTTGAATTTTGAGAAAATTGAAGTTCAGTAGACAAATTATAATTGTATGAAATTTCAATAGAAATTTTGTTTAAAACGTAAACGGCTACTCAACTCCAGGAAGTTTTGTGAAATGTGTGTTGTTTCTTTTAGGTATTAGCTGCTTTTTGCTTTGACAGCAATGCCACTTCATATTTGCGAGGTTCTGGTGAGGTCGTACTGCCTGATTATCTGAATAAATTACCTAATTTTTGTAAAAGAACTTGATTTTTGTCTTGACTTTTGAACAAAGTTGTGCTTTTATTTCATTTTATATATTGGACTGCTGTGCTGGATGCCGTAATTGGATAACTGCC
>JAHZND010001662.1:0-19432 GCA_027744115.1 Acrocyrtus sp. NNG-2020 | reverse complement strand
ACGGATTTTCCACTTCTTGTTATTTGCCATTGCCATCCTTGCTCCTTAATGATGCAGTATTGTTGATGACGTGATGTGTAGGGAGATGAGAGATACATTGCACTCATGTGGAAGTGCACACAGGGAAATCTTTTTTGTTAAGGGGGAAACTGTGGAGGTGGACTAATTTTGAGATGCCTTGATGATAATAGTGACTGAACAGTAAGATTTTGATGAGTGTTGTGCTGCCATGCATTCCATTTTACCACACACACATGGGAAAATCCCCCAGATTAGTGCTGCCCATTTGAGTAGAGTAGGTAAAAGGGTATAGGTATAGTATGGCAGTGAGGGAGAAAAATGCCTTTCTGGAGCCGTTCCCTAAATGAATTTTTAGGGTTATAGTTCGCATTATGGTAGCTGGTGATTGTGAAATGAAGTTTGCAACTTCGTATAAAAATGAACTGAGCCAGAAAGAGGGAAGCGATGATGATCCCATTATAACTTACCTATTTGATGCACAGAACACTCCGTCCAGCGTCAATGTTTTAACAAGTCTTCTGCTAAATGCTAGCTGATCTATGTAGGTAGCTTATAATTGTATCAGAAGAATTGTAAGAAGATTTTTTCTGGCGTAGTCAGTAAAGCGGAATAGAGCAAATTACACATCTGGTGATAATCCATGATCCACTGAGCGAGCCTTACCAAACATTTACAGCAAGTGAAAAATATTTTTTAAAAGAACGTACGCATGTAGCATTATATGCACATTATGTAATCTCAGATTTAAAAAAAATCTGCATTTTTCATTCACAACTCAGCTATTAGCGCTTAAAAACTGCTCATTGGCAATATATAAAATCGTATAAATCCAATCTCAGGTGTATGATTACTCGATGTTCACGTACCATTCTCACCTGAACACACACAACCCTAAAATTAATTAGCAAGCACATGTAGCTTTCTGATTAAACACGTGAAAAATTTAGGAAACTGAAGTTATGAGTTGATCTATAATTTCAAAGTGAACTTTGAAGCTGATACAGCGGCTTGATTTAAAATGCATAAAATTCACGTTCCAAGCAAAGTTATAAATTTCGTCTAGAACATTTTCCTGTAATTGCCTAACGGGATGTGAAAAGTTGCTTTCTCGACTTAAAACCCAACTCCACATTTTTACACTGACTGAGATGGTGCGCACATATCAAATAATAAGTAGCCTCATCCGATCTGTTGCGTGAGAAGTGGTTTGCGTTTTCAGTGTAAGTAAATGAAAGTACATAAAAAATATTTTTATACCCGTCAACCCATCCCCATGATTAAGATAGAAGTGTTGAAGGAAGAACAATTATTTTTAAAGCACTCTGTATCCAATGCATGCGTGTGCTAATGCCGACTTCGCATATAAGGATTAGAATTACTTTTACACAACTAAAGTTTATATACTTTGTTGGTTTTACTACAGCAGCAAAATTATTTTTTTGGCTCTCATAGGCAGCTCTGCTAATAAGTCTGTAAGTAATAAAATATGAATTATCTATGTATTTAGAAATGAGATTTAGAATTCTAGGATTTATTCCAATTTCAGGGATTTATCACACTTTTACACTTACTTTTGATTGTGATAAGGAAGGGCTTTATGAACACGTTTGCAGAAGTGCTTGTATACACAATATTGCATTATTTTTCTGTGAGATGATTCACCTATCAAGAATTTTGCAAAACACCGAGAGAGTATACATATGTATACCGTGAATTGTTAGCGTTAGCGTGATATAAACACAAAGATATGCATAAAGCAAGTGCAACATCGTGTCGTCTAATTATTTTGGAAGTTGGTTGCCGGTGTAAGTTGAAGTAAGTAGGGATATATTGGCAGTTGGCACACACGCACTGCAGTCGTATGTATCGTGTCCTCCCATAATTATCTCTTATCTCTACTGCGATAATGATATGGCTACCTAAATTTAATTTAAACACTCCCACAACAACTTCCCGATCTGATTTCGACTTTTGAAAAAAATACTCTCTGCTTTCTTATAATGATAATAATGGTTAAAATAATTATTTCAGAATGAGTTTTTCTTTCATTTTCATTTAAGCTGCATAAAAAGAAATTTATTGCTTGATATGGTCAAAGCATATCTCAAAGAATTGCTAGAGCTAACTTAGCTGGACGGGCGCCTGTCAAGATCGAAACCTGCTGTTTGTTGAGAACATGAAAATGGAACCAGAGCCAACTTTTTTGTAGCATGAACTTGGAGAAAGAAAAAAAACACTTTTTGCTTTCAAAATAAAATTATTGAAGAGGCAAAAAATGCATTTTTTCTTTTCCATGGCTGTTTCGTTAAATAAGTGAGGGGTGCATTGTAGTGCTCTGCTAGGGAGGAGTTTGCAGCTTTGTTGGTGCCGCAGTTTTTTTTCAGATCGATGCAGATGATAGCCGAGGAAAAAAGGATAACGGAAGTAATATTGCATGTTCCTTATCAAAAAAAGTGATGTATATTGCAGATAACCGTGTTTTAATTGAATGTCGGTAGAATACGAATATAACCATCTTCATTTTTTCCTCGGAGAAGGATTTCTTGTAGTTTAGGGTTGGCACTTGGCAGTCGTGGGACTTGCATGTGCTATTTGGTAATGAATTCATAAAGTGTCTTTGATCTTGACGTTTTTGGCATGACAGTCTCAAATCTTTATCGCGATATTCTGGTGCATCCTCCATCCTCTTTGATGACGTATGGTAAAGGGGCTAACTGTACAAACGATTAAAGCATTTTTATGTAGATATATTAGTTAAGGTAAGTGTGTGGTGAGTCTTATGAAAATAAAGCTGAACGACTTAAGTGGAAAAAAATAAAATTTCCAAAGCAGTCTTTTTCTTTTATAATGAACACTGGTTAAACAGCGTATCGGGTTACTGGTAATTTTAAGATTTATTAAAGTCCGAATAAACGTAAAACGTGGGGTTGGTGGCGGGGCAAGCAACTGCATACATATCTGATTTTGCACCATTTCACATTTTCTGTAATTTTGAATAAACCTAAATCCAAGCAATTTGGGGGAAGAGGAAACGGGAAGGAAATTGAAGCAAAGCAGGGATGCCTGAGTACATAATAATTTTCTGGGGCGGTAAACCAGAATATTACTGAAACTATTTCTAAGTTCTTCTAACTATTACTAAACTGAAGTTAATTGTATTTTACCCGTTTCTCTGCCTAACTTCCTGAAATACTGGACGATATATGACAAAAAAGCGAAAGCACATAATAGTAATAGTTGCCAAACCTCTAACTGAAACCTACTCATTGACGTTACATAAAATTTTCGCGATGAAAATCCTGCCATATAAAACAAACTCGTCTCCAATTCAATAAAGGTGCTCTGCTCATCCCTACCCCAAATGGATTTCCATGATGTACTTCTACTGAAATCTTTATCAGTATTATCCTAGTTCATCGGTTCATTATCAGCCACTTGTGTCCAATTTTCATTGGAAAAACAGTTACTCGTCAGAGTATATCTACGGCCTAGCTTGTAGTTCCTACTATCCAGCTGACATTCACTACGTGAACTCGGCATGTTTATGTAATTATGCACTATTATTTATGCATTTTCATACGTCAGCGTAATAGTTTATTGGCACTCATAGAGGTTTCCTTTTCCTCTTTATATTTTACGTAGAGCTAATTGTTAGGGTTGAAATATATTTGATATATCCAGTCAGCCAGAGTGACCCTCTTCTTTAGAAGTGAATCTTGAAGAGAGAAAAGTGTACCACACCAGGAAAATTTTACAATCAGAAACAAATATTAGCGTGGATTTTTGCTTTTGCCCTTACCGTTGTGCAGATAGGAGGGACCCATGTCCGTTTCTGGACAGGAAAAGAGTTTTCAGGTAAAAAGACAAAAATTACCTAACGATGCCTTTTCTGAACAACTCAAATAATGAGCCTTTAAATGTCTTAATTAGGAGACTATCTAGAGGAAAGCTTTTACTCCGGGTGCCATGGACTTACTCCTTATTTTACCGCATTTTCGTGGTCGGTCAATATAAGTGACAACTGCCTAATTGCTTATGACAAAGTTGAGTGCTCTGGAAATTCGATTGTTCTCGCATCTGGTACTCCACATCATGATGATCTCTTTAAAATTAATTGGGGTAACAGGATAAAGTCCTAGATGCCTTGCTATAGCTAAATCAGCTTTATGACTGATGGAGTGAAAAGTTGCAATTTATCAATTTTGCCAATAAAAACTTATACTCATAAAATCATCATATCCACAGCATATAATCCTTCCTCATATCATCCTCCAACCTACTCATTCATTCATTCTCAGCTTTTATTACGATGGAGTGGACAATGCAGTATTGTATTCTATTGAAATTCATCACCACTGACGTAAGAGTCATAATTAGAGCAAAAAATTATGCATAAAAATACTGGTACAGTCCTCAAGTGCAGTGGAAGCAGAGAAAAGCAGAGACAAAACAGAAGGCATAGCGTAGCCATCCCTCCGTGGCTGGTAAAACTTTCTAGGCTACAGGGACTCCCACTTTTCCCGTTAGGAGGTGCTACCAATCCATTTTTATGAATCCAGATAATGTATTATTAGGAGAAAGGAGTAATGCATAATTTCATGAAGAAATATGAAGAAAGCTTTTGAAGATTAATAGAACGGGTTTTTCGTTAAAGTTGTGATGATATACTATACTATGTGCATGGAAAATGGAATTGCACGGAAAGGAGCTCCGTAGAAAGTACAGAAAAGAACAATAGTCGATTTCAAAAGGCTGCTTGGCTATTTTTCTCATCGTTGGAGCTCTTAGCTGAAGATTGCATTGAATAGAGGACAATCTTAATCGCGAGAGAAAACAGAAAATATGGAGAGGAGAAAGCTGATCCGGGATCCACTGACTGACTCCATTAGGATTAGACAACTTCCCACATTAGGCATTTGCTAAACTACATAACTCATTCTCATATTACCCCATTATGCTTTCCGGTTTTTGGTTAAACCTAATAAATTTCATTGTATCATCAGCAAACCAGCCATTTTCGGTCCCCATTAATTCTTTGAAAAGTCTAAAATGATATATAAAATGGGTTTATACCACTACGCTCCCGTTTTCTTTTTGGTTTGCATCATTGAGTTACACTTGTCTAAGCTTTCAGGCGCAGGAAGAAGAGAGAAAAGAGGAAAAGGAGATTGCGTGTGGAAGCAACAAGGAAAAGAGAGGAAGATAAAATAAGTCCTCTCATTCTTGCCAAAAAGTGTGATGAAGCCGGACCTGAGAGAAGAAAGTTCAGAGAGACTTGATTGCTACTATACATCTATCACCTACTCAACCTGGTTCGTGTGGGAGCTGGTTACGTAAAATTATAGAAAATATAAAATATAATTCCCATTTTTGATCAATGATTACATTTTGAGACGCATTTTTAACAATGAGCCTTTTCCTTTCCATTTCTAAATGTGTTGTTGCTGGGTTTGACGAAAGCGAGAAGCGCCTCGGTATTTGCATTTAACAGATGGCGGAGACAGCAACTTGACAGGTGGATGCTATCGTATTATAATGTAAGAAAATGGAAAAACGCTAAAATATATTACTTCTGTGGCAATATTGCTTCCTACTTACTTCCTGTTAAAAATAAAGGGATTCAGCTAATAAAAGTTAGTTCTTGAGAAGTGGAAAGAGCTCACCGTGAGCAATGTCCACCCTAAGTTAATGGTAGAATGCGTGTAGAAGAGGACGTTCATCATCGTCAAAAAAAGAAAAATGCACAAATGCACACGAAAACAAAACGGAAAGAGAAAGTACTCTAGAAAAGTAAACGGGGATATAACGAAAAAACAAGAATGTACGCTTCAGGAGATTCAAGTCACGTGGATGGAGCTACTACGTAAAAGAATGGGACGAAATGGCAATGACAAGGTCGGGCTCGTTACACTCAAAGCANGAGATTCAAGTCACGTGGATGGAGCTACTACGTAAAAGAATGGGACGAAATGGCAATGACAAGGTCGGGCTCGTTACACTCAAAGCATAACCAGTCGTGAATGCCTCTCTCCAGTCTTTCATTTGGGTAGATCATAGGAAAATGGAGAAACTGTAAGAGACACTCTCATTTTTAGGGAAAAGAGAGTCAGTCAGAGAAACGCAGGGTATTTATTGGTTTGATGAGCCATTCAGTTACATGGACATACGTTTGACTTGGAGGTTGCGGTCTCCATGTGGGATGGCATCAGCTTCGAGGATAAAAATGATTACTGCTTATTAAATTATTGCTATATTGCTATACTCGTAGTTGTATGACTTGTATGTAATATTTTAACTCACTAATCGTTTATATTACCAGCCATAAACATCCAACATGCTATGTACTGGTGTGTCGCGCGTAAAGTTCTGTTGTTAAATCGCATTAATGTAGAGATTGCAACACGATTAAATTCAGCGCTTGTCACTAGAGCAAGCTCATATTAATTTGATGCAATTGTTAATAGTTTTCGAAATTATAAGCACAGTACGTAAGGTCATTAGTTCACAATGTATTGACTTCATTATATAAAAATCTGAATATATTTTATGTTGTGACAAATGCAACAAAGTTCTGTATAATGCCGATATAATGTTCTTATGCAAACTTATGTATATCTGGTTAAAAAGTATAAATAAATATCTATCCATTCGCCAATGCTGATTCACTGCTGCAGCATCAAGTTTTCCTACAAAAATATTCCTAGTCATGACGCAGGGCGTGGCAACGATTAAAAGGTGTTTTCAAGATTTGAGCATCGCCGGAATTGGGATTAGCAACGGTACCAGTGAAATGTTATAATGCTGTGTTTGGTGTGTGATGTGCTCCGCTTATATGGTGATTGTGATTTTGCCTTAATGAAAACAGATACCGAACGTGAGCAATTCATTTTATTCTTAATCAAACAACTTTATTTTCCATTCTCTTTGTATTTTCACTACGCATTAACAAATAATTAACTTATACAACCAGCCAGGGAGTAATGAATATGAATGAATAAAATCTTCTTGTATACTGCTAGTATCCTCCTCTTTCCTCCCTTTCACCACTCCCACCACTTCCTCAAACAGCTTTCGGGTATAGCGCACCAACTGTCATCGCAATAATCATTTATAATTGATGCGCGACACGAGTTACTGCTCTTTCCGAGAAAAGGGGCAATGACACGAAATATTTTGGCGCACAAGACACTTTGAAATTCAAATCAAATGGCTTTACAGAACTTTTAATAGATCCAGAGAATGATGGTTTTAATAAAAAGAGGAAAATTTAACTGCGGTATTTCACGATGTATAGAGATGTGTAAAGTAAGACTAATCAAATGTAAAAGTAGTGTGCTCGGTTTGTCATCATTTTATGTTCTGCCTATTTGAATTCCACTGGGATCGTTGTACGAGTCAAGATTACAGAAATTATGTATGAAATGCTGTATACAAAATGCACTTGAAAAGAGAATTTCTGGTAATTTCTGTTTCATCTATTATTAATGGACTCAATTGACGTCGGAATGTAAGGTGAAAAATATTGGCACCAACAAGAATTTTTGTGGTGATACTGCATGCCCGACCTACCTTTCAGTAGTATGTTTAAAAGATCTAAATAATGGAAAAGAGATTTGTGTTAATTGCTTCCAGTCATATACATAATACATAATACATAGATAGTTTTCATCAAACTCTCAATGCCCGCCGATTTACTGCTCACGGGATAGGGGACTATAATAAATTTGTAATTGCAATAAATATAGGAAAAAAGTATCTAGGTAGTTATATTTCCTTGGATTTAATTATGCGTGATCCAGGATTAGACACAGCTAAAGGCTGAAAGTGAAGTCGTGCATTAGTATCGTATTCTATGAATTTCTATATCAGTGCAAGGTACCCAGTGCTTTTCTGCAGTGAAAATCTTCAATTCTAAATCTAAAATTGAAATCCAAATCATACTGCAAATTATTAACACACGAATTATAAATAAAATCTAAATATATCAGTACTTAGATAAAATACAATATTAAACTTTTACGACGTTGAACTTAGCAATAAATGCCGAAACAAACTAGCTTTGTGGCTCTACGTATTCATATTATATAATATCATCAGTACTTTCGAAAAGTTATTCATAGTCATTTCACTTAACGCATTTTCAAACGCTATTAATGTCACCTGTGTTGTTTATTTATATACAATTTACACTTTCTCCTACTAACATGTAAGGATTTTTAGTTATGCCGTAGTCTAAATCTATCCACATTATGCTTCCTACTTACCTATTTCTATCGGTTTCTGAATGCTAAAATTATAAATAATTTCTTCCATTTACTTGTACTAAAATAAGCTATGCTCCATTTCCCAATAATGCTAAAAACAATTACATGTGCCACGACATTAGTTCTCAACTAATACGCAAAAAGCAGGCAAACACAATGGAATAGACTGAAAGAGGATTACTACTCCGTAACAAATTGCCAACTCGTCCACCAATAAAGAATGGGCCGAGAGAACACTTTACGCGTTTGCCATATTTTTGTCCATCCATAAACTCACGCAGTAGCCATATTACACGCATCATAGAAAACGGCTTTATATGGAGAGAGGAATCACTACAAAGATCTAAATATTTGAAAGGGTAATAGCGAGCGGAGTTTGGGTGCTACTTCTGCTAGAGTAACACAATGGAATATATGAGCTAAGAATGAGTAAAAAACGCAAGACAAGTGAAAGAATAGTAAAAAAAGGAAGGAAGATGGAGGATGGGAAAATGACTCGCATAAAACAAGATGACAAAAAATCGACGACATGAACTGAGTAAGGACATAGCTGTTCAATATATTATTCTGTCAACAGGACTGTCTTCCCTTACACAAAATGAAACAACTGTAATCAATATCAGCTCAGTTTTCTCCTAGTTTGATTTATGGAAATGGCCAAAAGAGAGATAACGAAGAAAGAAACGGAACAGATGAAAGTAAAAAATAAGGAAAATCCACTCTTCCCAACGGTAGTTGGAAGTAGTATGATTGCCTTGTTAAAGTAATATGACTTCTTTCCCCAACTTGGCACATATTTTCTTTTATTTGGGAAAGATTATGTGTAGCCAGCAAGCACCATAACAGAGTATAAAGGATTGATAATGTGCAAAGCAAAAAGTCATAAAGGCTACCGTCGAAGGCGTAGTAGCCAGATAACATTATGGCTTTTGAGTGAGCATAAAAGTGCAAGCCTGATAAATTGAAATAATTGCGAGAATACACTCATAAATAATTTTTTCGCTTACAAAAACTTTTTTCTGCACTGACATGGAATGCATTTAATTCCCCTTTGCAGTTTCACTAGCACTGTGTCGACTTTTGTGCATTTTTGTGTAATTATGAGCTAATACAATAAAATAAATATATTTGAATTTATTAGAACTGCTACTCCTGTTACAATTATGAGGATTATGGCAATAAATTTTCGTGAAGATTTTTATCCTTTTTTATGATGTGGAGAAAAAGAGAAAATGTTATAATGGGGGCGTCTTACAGCGAACAAAGTAAGCGCATATAGAGAAAGAGGAAAGTAATGGGATGGGTAAGGACAGAGAGGAAAACCCACGTTTTTGCTGATAGAATTAGAGCTACGAACGGAGAGAAAATGCGCACATTCAAGGAAGCACGGGAAGCTTTTCCTCGCTTCGATATAGGCGAGAGTGTGAGGCAGTGAGCACTTCATTCATTCTCTTTCTCTGCTAAAGTGCACGTCTGTGACATCTCGGCAACGGATTTTTTCTGCTGCTAATAAACTTTGACAAAATAGAGCAGTAAGCAATTCCAACAATTCAAACAAAAAAGTTTATCGTTGAAGACCTTGAAATTCACAAAACCGAAGAAGCAACTCATAAAAACAATTTTCATTTACAATACATCTAAGTATCTAACATTCAGATAATATTATCTTGAGTTAAGTGCGTAACTGAGAGTAGTGAAATTTCAAAAGGCAGTGATTGAAAGGTGACTAACGCAGTATACTATATAGAAAAGAGTTTTCTAAAGCAGAGTCCTTGAATTCGTGTTAAATCCACGGCTTGTCGATTTCAAGTAACTTCACGTGCTGCACAAATGCCTTTTGGAACACTTCCGCAAAACAAAAGGCACTTTATCAGCTTGCCCCAAAAAAGTGTTAAAGATCTCTTTTCTTCCTTACTTCTTCATGTTCAACTCCATCATTGTAATTGTTCTCAACGATACAAGATACTTCTACCGATGAAAATCCTCTAAAAAGTTTAATTGAACGTCTATTGCAAGCATCTAGGTATGTACATCACACACATCTTTATATTAACTGGGTAAAAGTTTCATTTAAAAAATGTAATATCTCCGGGAAAAACTACAAGGTAGCCAGAAGGCCCTTAATAAAATAGTGGTTCACACTGCTCACAGACGAGCTCTCAATTACTCGGAATCAGTCAGTGGACTTACAGTTAGACTGTCACACATATTGTGACTAGCACCTTTTTACGATGCTCACTGTCCCCAAGCCTAGTCTCCCCCAAACGTTTGGGAGTTTTTTTATAAGAATAAGGGGGCAGAATAATTCGTCCTTTTTCTTAACATTTTCCACTCTCCGACTTCTTCAGCCTCTTTTCACTCCCATAAGTACACATAAAAAGCCCTCCTGTAAGTATAAATGGCGTGTGCAGCAATGTGACAAGAAAAACTTCTCAGGAAGCATTCCTTATTAGCAATTTCAGAAAAAGGGGATTGAAACCAGAGAATGGCTTTATTACCTGCTTTCTCTGTACACCTGTGAAGAAGTAATGAAACTAGGATGACCTTTTAAAACTCTCTTGTTTTTAACATGCTGTCCAATACTTTGGGTTCTTTTGAGACTTAACAAAAGTATTGAGTTTTTTTTGGTTTGCATTTGCCAGAGGGAGTGTGCTGACCAAGTTGCTAAAGCTAAGTACAAATATTTACAAATTGGTGTAACTCAAAAGCTGCACATTTGAGCCGGAGGCAGCAGGCATATCTTGGCAAACAAATGGCTCACTCACCTTTTCATTCTGCTGTTCTGCCTAAAATATTAGCACGCCAAATAAAGTACATGATGTAAAAATGCATTTGCTCACCCCTGGAAAAACTCATCTTCGTAACGTTTTGAGCTGTATAGGTAAACCTTGGAGTTCTTGACTCTAGCACTATTGAATTACTATGCCAATAGAAAAGGTAAATAATCTCGAGGAATGAGGCTTTGTTAACTAAACAAAAGGCGAGAATGTTGAATAACCCAAAAAATACGTATGCCGTGTGCCTTCTGTAATTACAGATGGAGATATATCAATGAAAGTAGTCTCGAACAATCAGTACACAGTTTTTACCGGAGCTAACAAACCTGAGACTTATCTACGTTCTGCCGAATTAACATAGTATTGAAACGGATTATTTCTAATCCACCTGAACTTATTAAAAAAGCTACCATGAACTTATTGTATTGAGTTGAGTGTGCCTACATTGCAAAAAATGCCTTTTTATTAGTGGCACGCTAACTTCTGAAAATCTGCAGTGCTCGTAAAAGCTCATCAGTCCTTTCACTCTTTTGTTATGATTGGGTGAGGTTCATTCTACCACAATTCCATGAACCGAGCAAGATATAGTACAATTGGGGCATCCTTAGATTGAGTTTATATACATAGTATTGCAAGTTTCAGAGCAAATTTAATCAGCTTTACTATGCGTCAGAATTACCATGTAAAATTTTAGTGGTTTGCGATCAGATAATGATAGCAGGCAAGTGAGTAGCATCGGCAGGGTAAATTCGATAGAATTCAGAACTGCGACAAAACCTACTTACCACTGACATTCAGGCAATTACTGTTTCGTTGTGTCTGTTCATGCTGGAAGGCTCATTAATTGGTTAGCATTCAAAAAGAGAAGTCTAGTTATTCCTAATTGGTAACTGCTTGAATTGAAATGACATACGCAATACATTATTTCTTTTTGACATAACACGAAAATACGCTCGGACCCTTCCCTCAAACACAGTTTTAGATTATCTCTGAATGGGCTATAGTATGTAGGTGCCTGCTTGGATGAAAATTTTAATTCATAATTCGCAGTATATTACACATTTTTCGTACTTGCCCTCGCTACCAACTTGTATGAAGGAATCGGGAGTACGACAATTTTGCATTACGCATTATCTAATTAACATTTTTTGTGAATTAGGCAATAAAAAATGGCTTTCTGTATTTAAAAAGTTACACTTTCCGAAATTAAGTGTAGGGACTAGTGGACTATAGCGAGTCAAGATCAGCCCTCACCCTCGGCGTACATTAAAATATCACTATTCGTGTCATATGTCGTATTAGCACAATAACACATGGATATGTCCACAACTCCAATATCTCTGAATGATAACTAGTTGTAACTAGGATGTCATGAATATCTGAATGCTCCGCTGCATAATTGTAGATGCTGCAAAGCATCAATATTTCCATGAAAAAAAAGTTTATTGTTACATTTAGGAGTGAGTGCTTTCATATTACGCACGCAATTCACGCTATCTGCTAAAAAAGATCCTAGCTAAGAGATCCGTTGCGTGCACGCAAACTCGCACATTGGAATGCAAGATCATCATCATCAAAGCATATAAAATGTCCCGCTGTGAACCGGGCATTTCCATTCCCATTGAACTGGCCAGAACTAAAAACAAGAGGAATAAAGGGCATAATCGTTTTCGTTAATATTATCACTATCGTACATAAAATTGAAAAAAAACGCACTGGAACTTTAGGGCGAAAATTTATCATAATTTCTTATCGTACATACTTTCCCTGTTTACAGATGTACATACCTACTTTTTAATGTAATTTTCAGAGTCGGTATTTTCAACCGCAACCAATTTTTCTCTTGGAACTTGCTGCCACTCTCCTGCTGTTTCAGACATCTCTGTAGGAGCCCCTGTTTTGTTTGTTTCAACAGTGACAGATCGTGAATTGTTTACCCCATTCTATATGTATGCTTGCAATACTTGCAATCGTGATCAGTGCATTTAAACAAGGAGCCACATTTATTTCCCAAAAAATTGACTAAAAAAAAGATTATGAATATGGAATGATATCAAGACCAACATAAAAAAGGGTGGGATCCACTGGAAAGTCGTTATTGTCAATTTAGACGGGGAACCGCGCTTCAAATAAAATATGCTGATGCAGTGAAACTGTTTTTTGCGGTGTTTTCTCTTTTTACGAAATAAAAACACTGTTAGCTAAACTTGACGTTGCGGTTTTTTGCTATGCATTTTGAAACAAAAAGTGTATACCTACGTAGAAGCATTTTTATATGGTAATACGATGGGAAAGTAAACGGAAGTGCAGAATAATAAAGGGACAAGGGGACTTGCCATTTTTGCACTGACGCTCACCACTACAGTGTTGGACGGAAAAGTGGAGGTGAGAAAAAGTTGTGTGAATTTACAAGAGAGACTCAGTTTTTGTAGTGGAATAATAGTAATAATCATAAAAGATCTAAAGAAGTCATCCCATCAAGAACAACAGCAGAAAAAAATAGTTATCTTCATTTCATTCCTTTTTTTTCTTTCCCCACTTTATTTGCGTGAAACTTCCTCCAACTTACGTATTCATTGATATTGTCTACGAAGAGGAAGTGAAAGCACGGAAAGAGAAAGTCGGCTAGTGGCTTATACAGTGAGTGCTTCCTCTTCTAGAAAAAAAAACTACTTAACCTGCCAAAGGTCTAAAAAAGTCTAGACAACTTTGTTAAGAAAAAATGCTATCTTTTTAGTTAAAATACAGCGAGCAAGTAAATAGATCGTTGGATGGGAATATTACCAAGAAACGAGAAAAGAATGAAAGAGACTCAACGGAAAAGTGAATAGCACATGGAAAGAGCAATTTCGGATTGAGTTTTGTTTCTCATCTCAAATTTCAACAATTTCTTTTCCAAGTAGTTCCCGTATGATTACAGTATAATCAAATTTTAGAGTACGTAAAACACAAGTAAGGTTTAGTGCAGACATAATGGATAAGCAACTCAGAAGACACATGGCCAGATTAATTTACATGATACTTCCAGTTTGGAGTGGATTTCTGATATCAGGTAAACTACAATTTTCTGGATTCAAAGTTTTTCAGCGCATTGTTAAGTAAACCATTCGCCCACACATACCACCGCCTTTACCATTAGAGAGTAGCAAGAATTGTGAACTGTGAAGTAAAAGTAAACTGGGGTAATAATGGAAAACCGCACTACTGGCTGACTAATGAGTATAAAAAAGGAGTGCAACTGAACACTGGCTAAAACTAGACAGCCTATTTCAGCCTAAGACTAAGAGTCACTTTCGCTGCACTCAACATATCAGCTTTCTCCTGTTACTGTTTTACAGTCGCATCACAATAAAACACACTGTCATATCTCATCAGCCCTTCAATCTTACTGAATAAGCAACTGAAAAGCGGATAAGCCAAAACTAATATAAATCGAGTTTTCTTTAATCCTAAATACTGTAAAAATCCATATTTCAGGCATGAGAAATGGCTTCTTTTTAATATAAAGCTCTCATGGGACGGATACGATGAGCTCGCTGGAGAGCATTGAGTAGGTTCGAGAGATCACTTTCTAGTTAATGTTTTTTTTGCTTGAGTCAGAACAAATTATAGATAAATAGAGGCTCATTGTATGCTTTTATTACAGCAGATAACAGGCACCCGCTGCTGATGCGATAGTAAAATGAGGTACTCGGGCGGAAAGTCGATGGCTCAAGATGGGGAAGGCTGTCACGCTCTCCGCTCATTTCTTTCACCATTATTGCCAAAAACATCAGATAGCCACTTACTTAAAAAGCATAATATTGAACTTGTCATTTATCAGGAAAAAAGTAACTTTTCTCTCTTGCCGCTGTAATAAGTTGAGATGATACAATAACAATCTATTTTATTCACATAGTATAGCAGGAAGTATTTACTAAAGCGTGAAGGCTCCAAGCTTTTTAAGCTAATTTTATCCTATTCAATTTCAGCAGGCGTGCTATACGTAGTTTATTGATCTCTAGAGCATCTTGTACACACATCTCTAAAAAATGAGGAAATTAATGGCTGCTGTATGTACAATGAGTGAAGCAATATATTTTACCTATAGTAATAAAGCTAACATAGTTGATCTTCTTCATGTTCGTAATTACTCTTGTCAGCTTTATAATTACAAAATACATCATATCGCAATTATGAAGTTAATGCCAAGTTTTGTGCTTGTCCCTTTACTTAAAAATACAATTTGAATCATGTCTACTACACGCATCTTTTTTACAAGCGTATTTGGCCACCCATGTTTTTTGTAAAGTTTGCTGCGAGATCAGAGAGGAAGAGGATATTGCCTCAACCCTGAAAAAGTTTTCAGGTTTTAAGGATTCCATCCTTGTAAACACTCAATTTGGGTTCAGATACTCCATAATATTCTACCATCCCAAATGAACAGTTGATTTTGACTATAAATTTTTTTTATGAATGGAACTGCAGCGTGTAGGAGAGGCAGAGTGATTGTGCTGTGCCTGACAGCACCCACTGGTAACATAAAAATGTGAAAGGTAAAGCTATCTCCACTTCGACAATAAAAATTTTTCCGTAGCTATGCTGCAGCACATCGTAAACCATTGTAGAGAAAGTCTTCCTGTCAAAGATTTTTTACACTCACAACTGGCAGAGCTGACAAGGCATTGAAAACGGAAAACTCCTCTAAAATAAGGAAAATACAAGTTCATAAATTTCGTCAGAGAAAAAGCAAAAAAAATGTTTTGATGACAAACTAATGCTAAACTGTGCCAGCTTCCGCCATGTCAAAGATATGTTTGCTAAATATAGGATAGTGCACCGTTTATATTAATTGGCGAGTTCTCTAACTAATTGAAGGAGAACGGGGCAGGTTTTGGCACTAAAAGTTTTTTTTCCAAATACTAAAATTGAAAAGGTTTTTCGGGCATGAGTGGTGCCTGGCATGGATTTTGTTTTGGTGGTTACCCAACCCACATAGCCTTATGTAGGTTGGCAAAGCATTAATGACCAAAAAGTGAGGAAAGAGGAAATCTACTCTCCGTGAAGAATGGCTTCCTCTTCGATATCCCCTGGTGAAATTACATCTCTCTGTTTGCACATGCTGTGCCTTTCTCCTCCTGATTTTCCTGATTACGCCCACATCCGCCACCTCAAATTACTGGTCTGGTGCCCATTTAAAGACGTTTGCTTTCCATAAAGCAGTGAAATTGCAATTTTCAATATTGTAAATATAGAAAATAATATTTTGCATGCACGCACTAGTAAAGCTCATATAATAATTACCAAAATCTTCTTCTTTCCAGGAAAAACTAATACGATTTCGGTTCCAAAAATTAGTATTTTGTTTTCTCAACATACCGGAAAACAGAACCTGCAATTTCCCGGAATTCAATTACTTTTTTTATTCTCTCCAAGGTAGTAGTTACTGGTCATAAATATGATGTTGCCATCCCCGCTTTTTTTAATGAACCCAAACAACTTCTGCGGGTAGATTGCCACTAACAGAGTTTGGAAACATGCACCAAGCGACCTCGTTCTTTTGTTTACCTTACGAACCAGTTTTCTCAAAGGACTACTAAACTCTATTTAAACACTAAAACTGTGTGGACCCTATTTATGCTAAACTTGTTTGTTTAAGACAATGCAGTTCGGAGCACGGTTATATTGCGGCGCGTAAAGCGGTCAGATGCGCTTTTCTCGAAAATGCATAAACATTCCTCCCCGTATTATCCGCACGAAGTAATCCCGACTATCGTAGTATGCATGGTAATAGTTTTAAAGGGATCCCCCTCCCTATATATCCTCGTTTCCATATTAAGCAGCGTTTTTGTAATCGAGTAACAAGCAGTTCTTCCGGAAAATTGTTAGCATTAAAATATTCTTGTATGACACTATTTTACTCGAGTGCGGAAAGGGAAGATCCACACAAGCTCATTTTACCGTAATCTTGCATATCACATATATGGCATCTTTACTGTTTAATGTAATATGGATGTGCGATATGCTTTCCGTTTTTCTGCACACCAGAAACTATATGACAATTCCTCTTCACGGTTCAATGGCAAAACCGGAGAAATGGGTGGTCGTAGGGTTCTTGCTGCCTACTTTCTCCTCACCCATTTGTTTTCTGCTCCGCTCCAAATGTATTTTTTATTATCTATTCTGGCATTTTCTTTGAGGAATGTGTTCCCGCTTCTATTATTTCAACCAGTCTCATATGTTAGAGGACACCTTATGGAGAATTGAGTGAAAGAATGGCAAAGAAAAAGCAAGACAATTCATTTTCATATTAAAAAGCAAAAAATGGAGATAGTACAGGTTTCGTAGCAAAAACAAGCATACTCATGTGGTACGATGTACACTATTTTTAGTTTTTCTCCGATTTTGTCCAGGGTACTGTTGGCGAGCTAGATAAGTGTCTTTCCCTTTCTCAGTTTCCATAAGCAGATACATTTGAATGCTTGGAACAAACTGAATGGACGATTCTTGGGAGCAACGGACGCACACACACCAGAAAGATATACATTTCCAACATGACAAGAGCAATTTTACGATAATGCATGTTGTTGGACGTTTCTTCCTTTTTCTCCTGAAGCCCCAAGCGGAAGCGCATAGATGCCCCTTAAATCAGTGTCATTTTGCTTGTTATACCGTCGTTGTCCCTGTCCCCGGCTTTGTATGTGTTTCTCCCTTACAAAAAAGAGCCAAGTTCGGGAATGTTTTTTGTCTGATGATAGTGGTGTGTGAGGGTCATTCGGTCCTCTCTTCCAACTTGACTGTGGCGCAGCTTTCCCCGTGCATTTCCAAACAAAACAAGCTATTTTAGGAAAGGGAAAGGCAAAATGAGGGTTCAGACGTGAATGGCGGCGGAATGAAATGGCTACGTGCAACTGTGTAAGGTTCTACACTAACTCTGTTTTTTTAGCCTAAATATAAGTATCCTAAGAGGCTAATGAGTGTCCATGGCTTAAAAGGATGATAGGATAGATCTGGAATCGTATCAAGTTTGCATGTGCGAAGATGTGTCGCATATGTCGTAGTCGTAAGGACATCAGTAGAATTCATTTACTTTTATTTTATTTTCCTTTTGGGGGAAGTCACGTAGGGCTTACGAACGTGATCCTGCTGACCATTTGCGTATGCACACATTCGTTTTTTTAAAACACCGTTTCGAGATGCTCACCATTGTCTTATTTATGACCGATTTGCCGATTTTGCTTCGAGCTAACACGCTATTGAATTTTTTATGTGCTGTTAAAACTTAAAGATGCGTAATTGCATTTCTAAGCGTTTTTTTTAGATTTTTACGATGTGAAAATAAATTGTCAAAGAATTTATCTGGTCGCACTACTTGAAGTTGTATGTTGCCAATTTCTGAAAAAACTAAAGCTCATCTCCTATATCATTACATAATGTAACAAAAATTACTAGAAAAACGTTTAATAATAACTGCGCATAGCGCTAATAACAATCACCTATATTAAATAAGCTCATAGCATTGTAATTATTAATGTAGGTAGGTATCCACTCGTGCTGCACCTTGAGCTTGGCATGTAATGGAATTGCAAATAATAGAATTGTCTTGTCTCTCCAGGGATATCAGTATCAGTGTGCCGTGTAATGTAAGTGTCGCATGGAATGACCTTCAGCAATGATTTGCGAGTCCATGTGAGCAACGCGACTATATGCTTGTGTAACTGCACCATGTGATCCTGTACAGATCCCCACTATATATCAAGTGCGAATAGACAGGTTCACTACTCATTTACTTCTGTGTGTAGTTATAATATAGTGTCTACTTTATTGTCACAAAAATTATATTCTAGAACATATTTTTCTTCAGAGGACTTGACTCCGTTCCAAAATGCATTTTTCATTCAAGGGAAAGATCGCATTAGTTACTGGAGCTGGCAGAGGTATGATTTTCTTAGAATATCAATTTTCTAGACTGGAGTCAAGTATTAATACGCCTAAATAGATTTACAAAGTACATTTGTATAAAGTAAAAATTCCTGTACTTTAGGAATTGGTAGGGATATAGCGAAAGCACTAGCCGAAGAAGAAGCAATAGTGTATGCTTTCTCCAAAAATCCTGACAACCTTAAATCACTCCAGGAAGAATATCCAAATAATGTAAGAATTATTGCGTGTGATCTGGGAAACTGGAAAGAAACAGAGAAGGCACTCGCCGTTGTGGAACCTGTTGACTATCTGGTGAATAATGCGGGGGTTGCACAGAAGCAAATGCTGGAGGAAGTCACTGAAGAGCTTTGTGATTGGTAACTGAATCTGAATCACACTTTTTATTTTAATGTAGTAAAAAAGCTGCAATCCGCAATTTTACTAAGTACCTGAAATACAAATGTGTTT
>JAHZND010001661.1:0-12006 GCA_027744115.1 Acrocyrtus sp. NNG-2020 | reverse complement strand
AGAGGCGAAGTTTACGAGTGAGATGTCCATCTGCCCTCCAGAGGACGTCCGCGTGAATAAACAAATTTGACACGGTTTTTCTCGTGGGCTTTTGCCCACAAAAGCCAACACAATCTTTTTGTCCATAATTTATGACAAAAAAATGTGAAGTGCTTTACTTATGATCTCTCTGGTTGGGGAGAGCCGTCTTCAGTAAGTTTATTGAGGCAGTTAATTATTCGTTAAAGCTAGAGCAGTGAGCAGGAAGAGAAAAAATGGAAGGCTTGTATAGTGCAGTTAAAATGAGATTTTAAAATTTAGCCAGGCAGTATATTATTACCAGCAAATAGTTATTTAGTGTTTGGTAAACACATGTCCGGTTTTTTTTGCGTATGAGCAATTCAGCATTTTTTGCATCATCATCATAGCCATTATTCAAGCGCAGCGTGACCTTAAAACGCGGACTCGCGATTTTTAGTGAATTTCAGGGCGACGGTGACAATAAATGATGGCTTCACCACGTGCCCGTGCTCATTCACGGTTTATTTGTTTACCAAATTGACTTTATTCCCAGAACGTGATGATCTCAGATCCTATTTTCCTACCAATAGATGGAACCTTGTAGACTTCTATCTTGTATTGGTATTTGTGAAAAACAGAAAACAAGACTTTTTTTATTGCCTTGTAGAAAAAAAAATTTCGATGTTGTTTCACTACTACCAGTTTAGGTAGGTATTATAGGTTGTTTGATGTTTGCAAATATATTTTTTTTGTGTTTCACTTGTTGCACCTCATCATCATCTCAGTTAGGAGGTTAGGGATAAGCTTCGCTCTCTCTTCTGATCTCTGAACTAATATTGATCACGGCTAAAGGAAAACACATCTAAATTGCTAATATTTGGTCCATCCAATTCCTTGTAAATATAACGCGAGCTCTGAATGTAATGAGGAATTCTGAGTTTTTACGGTAATCAACTGCACTCATGTTTACAACGAGCACAATCAAGATTTATGGCTTTTCAAAAGTTTTCTTATTGGTGTCAGTCTAAAGTGGGAACTGTGAATTGGACAGTGAGGAATTCAGAGTTTTTACGGTAATCAACTGCACTCATGTTTACAACGAGCACAATCAAGATTTATGGCTTTTCAAAAGTTTTCTTATTGGTGTCAGTCTAAAGTGGGAACTGTGAATTGGACAGTTATTAAAACTCATCTTCAAATTTTTTCTCTCCATAAATTGAAACAGAGTCCACAGGAAAAGGCTTGCGAAATTTTTTTAAAATATATTTTTTTCCCAGACCATCTTCATTGTCAGTCAGAGGTCATTGTAAGATGTTTCATTGTAAACAAATTAATATGCGGATATCAGTGTCATATCAGAATTGATAATTAATTTACTTATTTCTGCCACTTATCAGAGTACCAAATTACCAAATACTCCCTGTTATCCAGTAAGCAGAGAAAGCATACGAAAGGCACTCGAGTACGTGACAGTATTACATTCCACCAATCGTTTTAGGTAGTACACACACAGCTTCAAAATTGGAAGTGTACATAGTAAATAATTATCAGGCTGTCTCGGCATTTTAATTACAATTAGGAACTGTAACCAGTTGTGTGGGTGGGATTATGGGATCTGTGGTTTTGTGGTGTTTGCATTGTTAGCTTTTGTTTACAAATCTACCTCGTAGGGCTTCGTTAAAATTGTTCTGTTTACATTGCATTTTAGTGCCTAGATAGTCTCCACTCTCCACAAGTGCTTTATTGACAACTTGACTTGAGAACATGAATTTTCGGAGACATGAGACTTGTTATGCAATACATCACCATCACCCCACTCATCACAAATTATAGAGCCCATAGATTTATTCCCTTACAAGAATATATATCTGTCTTCCTACATTTATGTTGTATGTACGAAGCGAACTCGTATGATGAGCTTATCAATAGACAAACACTCCAAAAAATCAAATCAGCTTAATCACAACAGCATTTTTTTTTTGATGAAGATGACTCTGAGTGGTCTGTCCACAGAAATTACAAAATCAAATAAGAAACCATTTCTACAATGTAATGAATTGGCCAGATAAAAAAAAATTGATGGAGCTTAGAACACCACCACCACCATCATCATCACATCATCACCATTACTGCTTCTTCTTGGTTTATCATTGTTACAAAATTATTGCCATCTCTCTGTGTAGAGCACTCATCTAGTTTTGTTCACACTTGTCATCCACTCACTACACACACAAAGTTGCGTTTGGTTTTTTTCTGCTCATAAATAAGAATGAAATGGCAAATGGTAAATGGCTCAACGAGAGAATGTACATGGAACTTGTCCTTGTGAATTTTTATTTGCAAGGGAAGAATACAAAAACTTCTTTTTAACAGCGTAGAATATTAGATTGTGCTGGTTTTCGCTACTTACAAATTCTCCACTTCGGTCATCGCGCATCGTGTCTTTTTTGTCATTGAGTGAGATAGGCTTCTTCTCAATCGCTATAGCTTAAAGGGTGTTTATAAGAATGGACAGAAGCGAAAATTCTATAATCCTTGTGATGGAAGCAGATACGAGCTAAAGTGAATTTTAACTAATCTTCTTTTTTTGCTTAAGCTGTTTACTAGCTCTCAAAAGTGACTGAGAGATAAAAAAAACTGTAAACAAACATGAACATGTTAAGTAACTATTTTCTAAGCAGATTGCACTTTGCAGACTCCCCTGAAAAAAAATATTTGGCGAATGGGATACAGTAATCAAAGCAGTTGTGAAGTAGTCATTAAGCTTACTGTAAGCAGATTAATACTTTTTAAAGATTTGTGCGCAGAGTCAGATTTAATTAGATATTTTAAGATATAATGGGTTTAGGATGGAATGTTGACTGGTAATTCCATAATAATGAGACTGGGCAGGGTTTTTTAACGGTTTATGGCTGTTACGATTGTAATGAACGGAAGGTCTTAATAAAAAAGTCCAGATGAGGGGAAAGCGATTAGTGGCTGCACTTAAAATGGGGAGAGTCAATCAGCGAAAATCCAAAATGGAATTATATTATGCTGGAACTGCATTTTTTTCCGTTATGTACTTTTGTGGGAGCGTTTTTTCTGCAAAGCAGTCATAAATGCCATCATCATTCAGCAGCTTAAATGCTGGATGCAAATTATCCACATTTTATTATATCGCCATTACCAGTTCGGCAAAAATTTGCTTAAGAAAATAAGCAAATTTTCGCTATCTCTTGTCAGTAATGTTCGTCTTTTATAGCATTTTTTTTCTATTTATCTGACACTGTAGGTCTGGAAAATTACAAAAAAGATAAAAGATGTTTAAATTGATATGAGCATACTCATAGTGCGGGATACTTTGGAGCGGTGTGTAGTAGTGCATTCAAGTAATATGCTTCACTATTAACCACTGGTTTGCGAATTCTGCCCACTCCCTTTTTATCACTTTAATGGCCTGATTCTTTTAAAGTGAAATGAACTGTAGTGTACAGTGCAGACAGCGCTGTGGCTACTGCTACATAATACAAGTCGGCAAAAATGCTTTTATAGCTTGTGGAAAATAATTGTGCTCCTTTCTGTACCAGTTAAGCTATCAACTGCAGAACAAAAAAAAGAACTTCAATTTTTCTATCTGCATAGTAAACTTCCAGTTTAGAATAATGCTTATAAGTGCCAGTGCCATTTTTTTCCTTTTATGCACGGGCCTATTAGCAGTTATGTCAGAGGAATTAATTCCAATTGAGTTCTCCATCTTTTGTCCTATTGTACTTTGGACAGCTCTGGACTGGTTCGAAACTTTTTGCATTGCTCATGCAGTTGAGGATTTTACAGGGTAAAACGCACATACACTTTCTGTAGAACAACATTTCGTAGGGACAGCATACCAAAGGTAGAACGCATATAATCTACTATAATAGTAATTACTAAAAATATAAAATATTTATTATTGGCGTCAACCTTAGAAATACATTTCAGGAAAGGATTCCTGGTGGATCTTAAGATTAGTTGATTAGTCCGGCTATGAGGACGCTTTAGAAAGTAAAATGTAAATTTTTAAGGCAAATTGTTTGTACGTATCAGTTACAGCTTTAATACTAGCATACCAAAATTTGCCCGACTGATTTCAATGGACACATTAAATACCACTAACTTACCCACTTGATGTATTTGGATCACATTTCACTTTGCAAATTTTGTTCCTCATTCATTTCATTAATAGCGAAGGCCAGCCGCATTCTGTCATTCCTTCTTGAATCACATGACGCTTTACAGAAGTTATACGTATATTGCTGCTGTTTTTGTGAAAGACATTACCTGTTTTTCGACATTTTTTTTACTTGCCACATGCAACCACTACAGCCTCTTTGTTTGAAGTTACAATTTTTCTATACAAAATTGTAATACGTAATGACATGATTTTCGATGAGTTGCATCGTGCAGCCTTTAATTATGTGCAAATGTTTGTAAAGTAGCTTAAGCCACTTCACTATATGACCTTGCACGCTGACTATGCTCTACATCAGATTTTCTGCTGACGGCCTACCAAATTTCATATTCCAGACAGTGTTAATGAATTAAGCCAATCCTCCAAATTCTCCAACCGAAACTGCTTTAGAGCAATCGGCCTACCCACTTTTTAAACGTGCACTCAACAAGGAAGTTAGAGCGATTTTCATGATGAGTTCTCATTTAAAAATTATTAACAGGAGAATTACAAGCTTTAAATGTTTTTTTCCCTCACGGCTATCCATTTTCCTTGCAAATTTACAGTAAATAATGCGAAGCGAAGAATGCCCTCATAAATTGGTTATTGCCTCTTCCATTTTTTCCGTTTCTCGCATAAACACAAAAATAACCACAAGATTATTTTTATGCTTCCAGAAAATATCCAAATAAGTAACGAAGGCCTCTTGACATTTGACTCGATGACCTAATCCAAAAGGAGAATTCATTTTTTTTTACAAAAACATCCTTCCTCCACCTTACCACTATTTTCATCATTTCATCACAGTTCCAGACTTTGGCTGTTCCAGTGCCTATAACTGATAGTTTGCACCACAGTCAAGTACCAACTCTTCAATTTAAAAATTATAATAGTCTGCAGCTAAAGGAGACTACCACAGGAAGCAAAAGTCTTCTGAGAAAAGCGTCAACATCATCACGTCATTCCATTTTCCAGAAATAAACTCAAAGACAGTTCGAGCATTATCACACCACAACACTAATCTCTTCCCTAATCTGTAAGAAAAGCGTTGACCAAGTTAATTCATCAGCTGCAGAGAAATCCAGATATCCAAGGAATATATGTACTTAAATGTATTTTTATTACAGGAGAGAACCAGTGCCGAGCAAAGATCGTCACGATGTCAGACGACGAGATCAATCTAAGGTAGGTACATATTTATGTATAAATTGTGGTAATCATTATAACAAATGCCACTGATTGAAAGTAATGACCAAGTACAGTTACGCAGTATAAAAGAGCACGGCAGCAATCTTACAGATTACAGTAAGGATAGATATTTTATATGACTTGTCATGATGCTATGGGATAGTGCACCCATTCAGATCCAACTCTCTGAAGGAGCCAGATTCACTTTATAGAGCGTGTTAAATGTGATTAACTTTAAGTATATGAAGAGAGCTCTGTTTGGAAGTCTCCGCAGTAGTTTTTAACTGCTTGAAGTGGGCACACGTTGCACCAATGTCACTCTTGTCGTAGTCTTTGTGGATAAGTAGAAAAATTTGCGAAGGCAAAAGTCGCAGAAAATGCAAAGTTTATTAAGTGCCATTTTTTTCGCTGAGCTTGAGCTAGTTTAAAAGAATCAATGCTAAGGTCTACAACATTTACTTGACAGCTAGTAGTATGCAGGGATAAGAAAATTATTTGACAGATTTCGTTTTCTTACTTGTAATTTTATCACAGCACGTGTAATTTTTGTAGACGGAGAGAATCTTCCAAAGTTATTTTTTATTGAGGCAGTTATAATTTAAAAAAATCTTTCAAAATGTTGCACTCGTTGAACAAAGGGCAGACAATCGTACAGCAGAAGTATGACAGCATTATGAACATTTTCTGGTGCAAATTGTGTTTATTAAGTGCCATTTTTTTCGCTGAGCTTGAGCTAGTTTAAAAGAATCAATGCTAAGGTCTACAACATTTACTTGACAGCTAGTAGTGTGCAGGGATAAGAAAATTATTTGACAGATTTCGTTTTCTTACTTGTAATTTTGTCACAGCACGTGTAATTTTTGTAGACAGGAGAGAATCTTTCCAAGTTATTTTTTTATTGAGGCAGTTATAATAAAAGAAAATCTTTCAAAATGTTGCACTCGTTGAACAAAGGGCAGACAATCGTACAGCAGAAGTATGACAGCATTATGAACATTTTCTGGTGCAAATTGTTTAGTGAGGAGGAGAACAATCCGGACGCGACTAAGTGTCCCATCTGCAGAAGACCCTTGCCAGCTAATAGTATAGCTATGAATGGGGTTCTCATCAAGGATCCGTTGCCGTGCTCGGATTGCCACAATAGGTTTAAGAGGAGGAGATCATCGCAGCCCCGCATGCGGAGGAATTCGGACTTGGGTACAATTTCAGAAAATGTTTCTCAAGACTGCAAGTTTGGAACTGATCTCGATTTGTCACGGTAAGAGCTAAAAAGGAACATTCTGTCAATGACATTTTCAGTATAATAATGGTTGAAAAAAAAATTGAAATCGGCATTTCAAATTGAAGCGAGTAAAATATTGGAAATGACATGTGTGTGGTCTGAATTCATTACAGGGAAGTGAGCTGCAACTTCTGTCCCAATCCAATTATCCTTCCTTCCAGCAACTTGATTCATCACTTGAAACTCCGTCATGCCGCCTTTGGCTACGACAACGATCAAATCTTTTATGAATTCAGGAATGGATGTGAAAGCGAGCACTTTGGACAAAGTAAAATAGACTTAAAATCAAAATAGTAAAAAAATGTTGTCCCGCCGCCTGCATTATTATGCAATCGGTCAGGGTTACAAAAAATACGCGAGTCGCGACGCTTCTTTCATCATTTTATATAATAATGCCGTTGTCTATTGTAGGTGGCATTTACACACCCGACTATATCTGCCAAGGAGGCAAATATTTCTTTTCTCAAGGATGCAATCAGAACGGAGTGTTCCACGGGTGGGTGTCCATGCTTGGACCCAAACATGTGGCGAAACAGTATAAGGCCACCATCACTATCTTAACACCTAACCCAAAGGTGAGCTAAAATTTCACAATAGTTTAAATATAGTTACAACTTAATTACTCGTGGCATAACACGTCCTCCCCACCCCCGACTAACTTTGTCTCTTCCAACAAAATTTAAAAATCAAAACAAGTCGTAAATCTTAAAACAACCTACGCATGTGCTATATCCAACCTGTTCCTCTTTTATTAATGGAAAGTTTAATTTTTGCGCAATTTTCAACGTGTTTTTCCTTACACTTTATTACTTTATTTATAGACGCAGTTACCTTTGCAAGGCCTATTCAAGTTTAAGAAGACGCAAGATCTTCAGTGGACAATCCCAGTTCAACCTTTTGGTGAGGAGCAGCCACCTTTGTCGCTATGCTACTCTATTCGCTGGAGCCAGCTAAAGCCGTATCTCCAGAAGAACGTTATCTTACGGAACGGCATGAAAGCCAAGTATTCATGGAGTACAAGGATTTCAGTTTTTAGAGCGTGATAACGATTGCGTTTGCCAATCAACCATAAATTAATGCACCAATCGCCTAAATTACTACGCTATACACATAAATCAAAACCAATTTCAAGCTTTGCGGCTAAAGATTATAAAAAGCTTACCAGATTTTGCACCCACACGCTGAGGATGAGTGAAGATTATGATTTGTCTTAGATTTAGCCAATAGATTTACGCTCCACATGTAAAAAAAATATTAGCTGAGTTGAGTACACACCATTCTGTTGGTGGTGTCATCCAACGTTTTAACTAAAGTGGATAAAAGAAATGATCGGATCATGTCTAAAGACGATTTAAACGTCCGTAATAGTAATATGTAAAATCTAACTAAAGTCGGATAATATAGTTGTACAGGACAAGCAATTGAATCTATCCTGGAAGAGATTGACTTTTAACTAGATTTTTAGATTTTTTTAGATGAGAACCTCCGTATTACAGTCATTTTAGATGTAGTTTAGTAAGTAGCAACGAAACCGCGATGACTGCTGACTAAAACAGACTTTGAAAGTATTTTTTTTTGTTTTCTATCTAGTTTCCTGTAGCATTTACAGCAACAAATTGTTTTTGTAGCTTGTAGTGTGTAACCTAATAAGCGCCAGTAGTAAGTTAAAGTGTTGTAGAGTGATAAACCTCACTATATGTTAAAAGGAGGTAGATGTGCTGAGATTTTTTACCAGTAAGTTAATTCTACAATTACAATTTTAGATTTAAATGAAAAAAATGTAAAACTATTTAGAATCGAAAAACATTTTAGTTTGTATTGCTTTAACGCTTTAAGATAGTCCAGAGTACTGAAATGCGTAAAGGTACCTATAGTTCCTGTTGGTATTTTTTAGCAAGCCAACCCTCTGCAACTGTAATAGCGTATGAGATACATTTGCAGCAAATATTGTATATAGAACTGTTAATGATTTATGCTTTCATCATGTAAATGAAAATTGTGTACCGGTGAATTCTAGTTTCTAGTAATTATTATATTGGTAGCGCTAATTAAGCCTGAAAACAAATAAAAAAGTGTGGACGATGCTGTGAAGCTATATAAAATGGTATAATTGTGTAGTATCAGATTTGCTTTTAATTTTCACTTTTGTAAAAATTCTCCAAACTTTTATTTTGGCGAAACTGAGCCAGATACTCTTTGATCCAGAGAGTTCTCACAATTTTTCAATTTTGGTTGGATTTTAATTAAATTGAGTTAGATCAAAGGCATTATGCCTACTTATGTTGGCACAAGCTGTAATCGATGGCAAATGGCAACATACTTTGGAAGTAGTCTCAACGTAATGAAATCTAATTATCTATTTATGTGAAGTTACTAGAGCGTCACTACAAGATGTCAACTGCTAACAAGGTTTCCTAGTAAATTNCTAACAAGGTTTCCTAGTAAATTTCTCTCAGTCCCCTGTGACTCTTGGATCTTCCTATATAGCACTATATTGTGTTTTTTTGGAGGGAGAGGTGAACAAGTTGTAAAATAATCATCGCGTGATCGCTTTCAACATTTATCTCCGGTCTAAAAATTTTATTTTGTTTCTCCTCCCTCTCCTGTATTATATAGAGGTAGAGACTGGAGAAGGAATTTCATTTTCACTATACTGACTCCTCATTACTTTCACAATCATAAAGAAATTAAAGGTAGCTTCCCCTTTCTCATATTAAACTGGGAAATGTGCTCTGCTCCGTCATGTCAAGAAGACACGACTCTGCTGAAAGCTGAAGCATTTCATAGACGTTCCCTCAGCCTTTCCCTGCTGGAGCTGATCAAAAAGTTGAAGTACTTGGACTACGTCACACTTTGGATTGCCCATGACTTTGTGCTTCTGACTAGCAGCAGCTTTCTCTGGATTCTGGATGTGATGACGTGCTTAGTTTCCACTTTCCAGAGAAAGAAAAAGTTTAACTGGCGGTAGTTGAATTTGAACGGGGTTGTTTACAGGAGTGTAACTTAAAAAGAAAAGTGAAAGAAACGGACAACGACGTAGCGTCGGCGGATATAAGATTACATGAAAGACAAACCTCATTTTTGCTCTGGGCTCCCAGAAACTACGAGTACTTTTTAATGGGATAATTTGGAAAGTTAGAGCGACTCTGGACTTGGAGTTTCAGGCTAGGACATGATGCGCATACACGATTTCACAAGAAGCAGCTTTCATTCACCCTTTTAATGTATTATAATTTAAGAGTCTACTTAAGTTTTTTACCTTTACTGAAGGTTATTTCGCATTTCGCAATACCCTTTGTTAGGAATATAGCTAGTGAGAGCTTTCTCCCCTTCCAACTAACCATTTAATCGATATGTCATTTTCAGAATTACACTGTAATTTGTTCGTAGTAACCTGTCCGATCAAAGAAATCGACAGTCGGTGATGTGTCTAGACGTAGCAGCAAATGTAATGAATAAATTAGTAAAAAATAGGCAGGTGGCGTCATCTACAAAGCACGGGTGTCCTAATCTTAATAGCAAATGTGATAATTGCATAGTTATGTCACCTTCCTCTTTCCAAGCATCACTATATGCCTATGAATGAGGTATACAATTTCTTAGTAATCGCTGCAGCGTATAACACCTGAAAATAAAAATTCAGTGAGCTGTACAAGAAATTTACTTAAAAAGTCATTCGACCAGCCGGAGTTTTGTGCAATGACGAAATTGGCTACGACAGTCTTTTAGGATGGAATTTGAGTTTATTGACTTCTTGTAAGAGATGTCAGATGAGTGTGTTTTAAGAGAACAAAATATATTTGAAAGGTAAAGTCATGAAAGTTTTTTTTGCTCTGCTCTGTCCCCGACTTCTTTTTATTAGTTTGTGTGCGTACTGTTTAAAACTGGGCAATTGCCTGCAACTGGTAAGGTGCATGAATTATGCATTTTATGACCATACTACAAAACCACGTGCTTTGAGGATATTGAGCAGTAGTTTGCCGTATGAGCCATATTTCCATTTTTTCTGCGAGCAGGTTTTCATATTTCCAGCTTCCTGGTTTTGTGTTTTTGTGCCTTCCAGTTCCAGCTTCACATCTAAAATTATCAACCCAGAAACAGGCCTACCACTATTTGTTGTCAAAAACAAGAGCTCTCTTGCTAGGCCATAATAAAATATTTTTTTTTTCATACAGCTTAAAATAAAATTACGAAATTCCTTCTCCAGACTCTATAAATATGAGGGTGCACAGTTTGCCGTGGTCAACTAAACAAACGAATGAAATGGGAGCCGTAAGTTGTAAGTCGGCTACAATGGGAATAAAAGCAAATGGCTAAAAAATACTTGGTTTCCTCCAACCTTCAATTTCATCTTGCAGTCCTAAGACTCAATAAGTCCCATTCAGGTAATTCCATTATTTTCCTTGACAAGTCTGCTTACTAGAGACGTTTACAGAAGAGCATAAGCATAACTCAGCTCGAAATGGCTCTTTACATATTGCACTCAGCATTTAAAAAAGTGAATTGAAAAAAAAGGATTCTTGAGAATAAAAAACTCTTCTATACCAAAATACAATGAAATTCAAATAATACCCTTTTATTTCCTCCATCCTCACAAGGAACTTTGCAAGATTTGGCTGGGAAATCGAATACAACACTGCAAGAGCAAAAAGCGGAAGACAAAAGTGATCTTAGGGAAAAGCCCGTTGTGTCCTCCAGTGCTAAGATGGCATTTGGCAGTAACAATAGAGAGCTACAAACCTTTGTCAGTTTACTACTTCTCTCGATCTTTGGCCATCTGAGTACTCCTAAAAGCGTACTCGGGTGGAAGGTGGAACTAGAGTAAGCAACAATAAACGCCGTAATGACCCTTAACCGGCTTACCTCAAACTCAATTCAGAGCTCAGCATTCACATTCACACACAACTTAAGGACATTTTGAGGTTGCATTGGGATTGAGATATAGAAAATGTATAAGAGCACTTTAGCTCTAAAGATTACTCAATGAAGCAGTAAGAGTAAGGTAAAAAAAAGTGACAGGATAAAAATAAAATTATTACCCCTGGACTCTTTCTTCATCTCTACTCTGATTACGTAATATTTTTCGGGGTCCTTTGTTTGTAAATGTGGTTAGCATCTAACAACACTTTTTAGGAACAATCAGCGTATCTTCCGCTGAAAGCAATATTTTTTTACTGGGGTTGTACTCACGTATTTTTTTTAAACTGTAATATGCTACCTCAAGAGGTCAGAAAGGGAATGAAGCAGGATAAAAAAAATAAATCCTATTTTGATTATCTTATTAAAATTCTAGTAGTCCTGGGAAGTCTAGTCTAATCCTATTAAAAAGGAAACAAAAAGGGGAAAT
>JAHZND010001660.1:0-16126 GCA_027744115.1 Acrocyrtus sp. NNG-2020 | reverse complement strand
TGTTTATCGTCATTTCAAATATTCCAGGGCATTCTTTTCAGTTTTTCCAGCCCTTCAAAACGAAAAAAAAAATTCCAGAATTTACAATTTCAAAGGGTGTCCTCGGGGGAATAACCAATTTTCTTCCACACAAAAAAATTTACTTTGTGTACTGACTGCATCTTCTGAAAAATTCCACATTTCTCTATTTCTCCCTCCACATCTTTCTTCTCTAGCTAGAACAGATTTTTTTTCTCGAGAAATAAGTGAAACGAACACCGCTTCAAATAAGCGCTCAATCCAATTCTCGCTGTACAAATAAAAAAGTATCGTTTTGTAAGTGAACCTCTATATTCATGAAGATGAAATATGTACGGCTTTCCTCTAAAGTTGCTCAACAGCTACAAAAAAAAGTAAATAGGTATCCAATTGCATCCCGCCTATTCTCGAAATGGCAAAGGAGTTAAAAAAGAAGGAACTACAAAATCTCCTTTCCATTTCCTCCTTTAAGGAGAAAGTCTTCCCATTCTATTCATATTTCTGGGACTAATCTCCTTTTTAGAGGAATAATGCCCAGCAATAAATGATAGTTGACGATGGAAGGAGCTACTGAGAAAAAAAATAAAAATGAGCTTTTCCAAGTACTCCACCCAGCATAAAGCTAGTTCTTCAAATGTAGTTAAAAAGTTTTTTTTCTTTGTTATTATTCCCTTTCAAGTACTCTTCCACTTCACTTTCTCTCTCAAACCATGTAATTCCTCTCTCCCAGCTAAATAAAGTGGAACATGCTTGGTGTAACTTTCTCCTACACTCCATATTTTCATCACATTTTTAAACTTAAAAAGTCAATTCTGATAGTTTTCCCTTATCTGACAAACCAAACCCTTATTTTGGACAAACCCCTTTCCCCTTTTTTCCCCTTTTCCCCACTGTAAAAAAACTATACTGGTTGGATACGGAAAACTTTTTTAATTTCACTTCTCCCTCCTTCAGCCCAAGCCCACTCTTCTCATATAAATCAAACGGAGAGATAGGCAGCAGAAGAGGAAAAAAAATTAGTATCAAATTTGTGACAGCGCCACGTTTTCCTGTGAAAAGGAACTTTATCAAATCAAAACTCACGTGTTTATTTTCCCTTTTTCTGACGAGTTTCCAATTTCAGTTTGGGAAAAACATAAATAATTAATGTACATCTGCATCTGCATTGAGTCCCGCTCTCTTTTGTTTTCCCATTTACTTTTTGATATCTGAGCTGTTTTGAACATATATTTTCCCTCTGAATGTGATTAAGTTTCATAATGACTTTTGCACAAAAATAATTGACGTCGAGCACAGATGACTTGCAGCGCACAATAGAAGATGAAGCCCTTTTCAGCAGAAAGCTCCTTTTCATTAACTTTTTTTCCATTCTCTCGAGCTGCATAGGGTAATAATAATGATAAAAAAATTAGAGGAATTATAAAATTCGGGGGAGCCCTTCCATGTCAGAAAACTCTCCTTGAGAGAGGAGAAAAAGCCCTTGAGAGCGCTAGCGCTATACACAATTTTTTTTTCTTTTTTTTGTAAGAGTGGCAATTCAATTATCAGAAAGTCTTATTTACTCCTGCCAAGCAGCAAAACAAGCCATTAATCTGGGTATAGGTAGCAGAAAAATGCAGAGCACAAACTTGAGGGTTATCCAGCCCAATTTCATCTTTTTTGTTCATCTCCTTCTCAATAGGAAGAATGGAAGGGGCATTAAGCCACAGAAACCACGCCAAAGGAAAGACGCACAAAAGGGATCCTCTGAAGAAATTTTCCGTTCCTACTTGAAAAAAAACCGTATTTTCTCCGTTGAGCTTTGCAGCACGGGGAAAAACGCGCTCCACGTGTAGCAGGTTAACCGAAGGATTTGTGAAGGGACTTGGATGCTGGATCTGAATGTCTAGCTAAAACTCGTAGCTCCGGAAGGGAAAAACGGAAAGATGTGGGTTTGGCTTGGCTTGTTAGCTTTAGAGACTTGGAAGATTGCATCTGCTTATCAATGCAAACAAAAGGCGAGAGTGAAGAAGGAGTCTGATATTTTTTTCTATGATTTTGGGAGTAGCATCACCCCCTCTCTAAATCCAACCAGCCATAGGAGCTTTGTTTCCTGTGAGATGCGATAATCCTCGACAAACCAATTTTTTCCTGCTATTCCCTTTGTCTCGGGCAAAATATAACAAGAACAGTGAAGCAAACAGCTTTTAATTATACCCAAAAAAATTCCAGATCCCGTCTTGCCCATTAATCCCAATTTCATATAAGCATCATCTTCCATTTTTATGAATTTGACAGTTTTTTTTGCTCTAATGAGTGACCTAACAGCGAAAAAATAGTGCAGAGTGAGGTGATGCGAAAACATATATTTTTTATGCTCATAGTCAGTTAGCGTCTAGCATCACTCCCCGCTAAGGTAGAACAAGGGATGATGTTTCCCAGCCAGCGCCCAGCTTTTCAGATCACTGATGCTCTCGCAAGAATAGTGCCATTCCCGGAGTTCGTTATTATTTCCGCTGCTGAGGCTCCCTCCCAGCAGGAAAAATATTTGGGTAAACACCTGAGCCAACGGAACGAAAGTAGGTAGAGCGGAAGGGAGCCCACGGAAAATAATTTTTTGTGAGTGGTAGGTAAATAAAAATGTGGGAAAGTGGTAGATCTCCTTTGCGCATAACACTGCTATTTTAAAGCTGGAGTAGGTATAACAAAATGCGACGTTTCCAGATTCCCGCAATTATATGAATGATGACACAACTCTTTGTGTACAATTTCCTGAATCCGATTTCCAACTTTTTTTTCTTGTCCCAGAGGACCCACACCGGAATGATAGTGAAGTGCGGTAATGATTTAGCGGAAATATGAAAAACATTTTTTTTCTCCTTTGCCCAGCTCAGCAAGGAGCAATTAGGAAATGTCAACTGTCACGTTGGGACTTGTCTACTAGCTTGTTAACAAGGTGGAGGACATTGCTAGAGCTAGTAGCTCTACCCTGTCTACCGGCCTGTTATTTATTTAAGAGGTGTACTGAAGCCTTCCCTCCAGTACCTTGCTACTACTACACTTCTCCTCCAGCTTCCACCTGTCATTCCATCTTGCTCAATTGAGACATGTGAACTTCGCCTTGTATCCTTTCTCCAGTGCGCCCACAGTCAACAGTCACCAGTCACCTAGGAAAATCCCTCCCGTCACCATGTCTCATTCTTGTGCGTTCTATTTTTAAGCTCTTAGATCACTTTCTCGAGTAAAATTTTTTTTGGAGTAAATGACTTTCTAGATGTAATACGTACTTCCTCCAGGAGAATTGTGAGGAAGCCTTCATTTTCCAGTTACAATGCGTGTTCCCCAACCACCAAAAACATTTTCAATTTCCCCCAGAAACTGCCATTTGAAAAAACTTATTTTTTATGTCTTTTCTTATTATGGAAAATCCCTCCCGTCACCATGTCTCATTCTTGTGCGTTCTATTTTTAAGCTCTTAGATCACTTTCTCGAGTAAAATTTTTTTTTGGAGTAAATGACTTTCTAGATGGAATACGTACTTCCTACCGGAGAATTGTGAGGAAACCTTCATTTTCCAGTAACAATGCGTGTTCCCCAACCACCAAAAACATTTTCAATTTCCCCCAGAAACTGCCATTTGAAAAAACTTATTTTTTATGTCTTTTCTTATTAAAAAAGTTGGGTTTGTCGGGACACATGTCTCATGCAATGTTGTTATTTTTTTTCTTGGCGACTGAGCGTTTCCCAGAACATAGCTTCGATCTGTCAAAAAATAGAGAAGCAAAAACACTAAATGAAAATGGTGTACCGAGAATAAAAAAAATTGTACTCGTACAGATATTCGTATTCCCCGAAAGAAATATTTTTTTAGGTTGGTCAACGCCATTCTCTCTCCCCGAAAATGTTCTTTTTTTTGTCCTATCACCATTTTCCACAATCAAGATCAGAGATATAAAATAGGGAGCTATCCGACATCATCAAATTCACATCGCATCACACATCGCATCAGTAAAACTACTCATGTCCCAGTGATTTCCGCTCTCCCTCCCATTTGCAACGGTTCCTTAGCTCTACTTTTTACTAGGAAATGGCAGCGCTAGCTATCCCATTCCCATTTCTTTATTTATAGGAAGGACACCCTAAACCGACATCGATTGTCCTCAGAACATGCGTCCTCTTATATAGTGATGATGGAAACATCTCTCTCCTTCCCCCAATCTTTTTTTTCGGAGGAAATGTCTATGTGCACAAATTTTTAACATGAAAAATTCCTTCTGTTCTTCTTTTTTTTGGCAAAAGAAGAGAAAAAAATACTTTGCCATTCGTATCAGCTCTGGGGAGAAAAGTAGGAGAAAAAAGAGAAAAAAAGGATGTTCAAGTGAGAGAGAGAGAAGAGCTGATGGAGCTGCATTGTTAAATAAATACGGTCACATTTTCACCCAAAAAAAGGGAACTCACTTCGGAATTGGATGGGATCGCCCAGCAGGCAGCAAAAAAAAGTTAAAAAAAAAGTCAGAACGGGAAGGAGTATAGCTTTGGTGGTGGAATCATGTCCAACATTTTCTTATTGACACTGCCCATTATTATTGTATCGTACGTTCAACTCCCTTTTTGTTTTTATTTTTTTCTGCAAAAAGCCATTTGCTCTTGTTTTGGGAAGGAAGCTGTGGTCAGATGCTGGCTAAAGTTGAACATGAAATATTTGGGTAATATTATTAGAATCTCGTTGCAAGCGAAAAAATATTCGTGTTCGTGTGGAGCAGTGTGTCCCCGTCACTTGCATGCTTGAGCATTTTCACCCTGTCTCAGAGTGCCATTACATTTACAGCTTCCGGAAGAAGCGGAATTTTCCCTGACAATACACGATTTTTTTTTCGGTGAGCATGCCACCACCAAACGCGAAACAGGATCAGTCCTGTTTGAGTGGACGGAAGAGGGCCAAGCCACTTTTCAAATAGGGACATTATCGAGGTGTAAACTTGCTGACGTAATATTTGTTGGAAAAAATGGAAAAAATATTGTACTCCCATAAAGAGAGGGAATGGAGATGGAAACGGGATATTAATAATTTATGCGAGTGATAAAAAAGAGCGAAATGCCGTTTTTATCTGTTTACAAGAGTGATAAAAGGAATTTGTCTTTCTCCGCCGTTCCCCTTCCATTTTCATCACCTTTTTTTTCCTTTTGAGGCGTACGTCAAACCTCTTTCTTTAAAAAATTATTACTTGACTGGCTATAAAAATATCCTTCTCCTTTCAATCCGCATCCCTTTTCAGTTTTCAAAGGCTGTTCTCGCTGCGCTCGAGCTCCTACAATGGCCACTCTGGAATAAGGCAGTAATCAAGTGAGGAAAGTGGGAGAGTTGAGAGTTGCACAAAAGCCACCACTCTCGTAATATATTACCTCTCTAATCTAGCGTAAAACTTGGGGGAACGCTAAATCAAAAAACCTGGGAAGAATAAATGGTATGCAAACATGCATAGGGAGAACCAAACAATGTTCCTTTTTCGAAGGGGAAGGTGCCTCTCCCGTAATCGCAGAGAGGAATAAAAAAACCGAGCATTTGCAAAAATCGTGATTCCATTATGTCCAGCAAAAAACATTTTTTTACGGGAGGGTTTAGTTGCACGCTTTAACGATTTTCAGTACCGTTTTCCTATTTAGACATTATCAAAAAAAAGTGGAGTAGTAGTGGAGTGTGCTGAGAGCTTACACCGATTCCTCCATTACTCCTCCCCTTACTCTTGCCTTACCACACTTGATAAAAATAACATCACTTTATCTACAATAGTAGTCTCAGGAAGTGTATATGCAATCACGTGCCAGATTACTGGAAACATACGTAAATGGCGGATTTGCATACAAAAGTTATGCTTTGTACTTTTATCAGGTGAGTTTCTGCTGGAAAGAAAGCTGCCATTCTTCTCCAGTGTATTTTATTCGCGAAAGCTGATTTGCAGCAGCAAGTGGAGGGAGCAGAGTGGCGGTTCTTTACTGGAGTAAGTGAGTGAGTGAGTGAGTGAGGGCAATGGAAGAAAAATGGAAAGAAAACTTTTTGCACTAGTTCCGCGAAACAGAAGAATTCACTCCATCACAAGAGTTTACTTTCACTTAGGGAAAGCATTAATAAACAGGAGGTGGCTATTTTTCTCTGCTGAGGAGAGCCAAAGAGAAGAAGAGAGGGAAGTGCACACCACCACCACAATTGTCGATTTCATGCATGCACGGCGTAATATATGGCCCTACACAATTCAAGGTAGAGAAACAGCGCATTATTTGTTCCAAGTCTGACTCTCTCGTTTTTCTCTACATTTTTTTCACATTGGAAAAAAAATATGGTACTGAACTACCCACAGCACCGCCATACATATTCTAGGCTGTACACTACCCGTGCGGAATATGGGAGGAAGGGTGCACCGGCTATAAAGCCTCGTGGTATATACTTTAGATAAGGAATTTAGGGCGGCACTAGTACTACGTCTTTAAAAATACTGCTACACTCAAGTCCATTTCAAAATAATATCTCTTTTGAAAAAAAAAAGTTTTAAAAATTAGTCTAAATTGGGATGTGACGTCATGTCATGAACTACTACACTGCCAAAACTACCAAAACATTTTGCCGGCAGGTAACATGACCCACTTTTCACTGAAGAGGGGTTGTTTACTACGGACGGACGGGCATGTGCAGCCTCATTATTATAGGTAAGAAAGGGGAAAAAAGTGGATGTGCATGCGATCGTGTTTAGTTTACTCTTCTCCAGTGCTATTTCCTTTCATTGTCTCTTGTTGTCTTCTTGCGGTCGATTAGATTATGTATTGATTAGGTCCCATTTCATTCTACTCGCATCACACACTCCATCGCATGTCATTCGCGGAAAAAAGATTACTCCGTTATCGCCCCAACCCTGGCACTCTTCCTCTTGTGCGTTGCGCTCTGCCTAAATTATGAAAAATAGGTATATAGGGAAGTTGCGGCTCCTCACTGGATTAAATTCAATGAATAGAACAAATAGAAAAGCTAAATGCGATCAGTTTTGCTCTGATAGCGGAGGCCTTGCAGCAACAATGAAAAATTGTTTTTTTCCCATTTACAAAGGAAAATGGCACAGCTTATTCTAGCACCAAAAACGGGTGTATATTTTTTCAGCCAATATGTAATTTTCTCTTTGCTGGAGACATACACTCGTTCCGTTCAATGAGCAGAAGTTCCTTTGAATTTTTTGGATTTAGTGTGCTCCTTCCCCTATAAAAAAAATCCGACGTTTTTCTCTTTGATGCTGAAGCACTGCTATATCCTTCTCGTGTCCAACTTCCTCCTCACTTGCATTTTTCGCATAGTTTATCCCTTCAGACAGGAACATTTTCTTGTGTTCGGGAATATCCTGTCTTCCACTCTCAGGAAATTCACAATTCTTCCCTTTTTCCCGTTCACTCCGTTTCCCACATGCACTCAACAGAGGAGATAGCCCAGTTTGCTATCAAACTTTCCCTGCTCCCCTTCTACTCGCCGTGGGCCCAGGAGCTGGAACAGAGTGGATATATGGGGAAGTCACAGGAAGAAAAAAAAGGAGACCAATCCCTCAAGGAATTCCATTACATCCCTCTTTATTTACCTATTACTCCTTTTTTACGTACATTTTATAGGGAAAATTGTTTTATCTTATTTTTCCTGAGATAGACATGCAAAATGGTGGCATCCATCTTGGAATGATTCTTATCGCTATTTTTCCCATTTCCTACTACATTTTAGTACAGAAGGTACTTCTGAAGGCTCACCTTCTAGTTTTTTTAGTAGAAAACTTTTTTTTCTCCCTTTCTGTGGCAATTCATTTATGGATTGAGACATGAAATGTGCATTATTATTCCTCCTGTTTGGGGGCTTCCTTCTCCACCCAGGGTGGCGAGATCGCCAGGTGAAGATGTATGTGCGTCTGGCAGCAACCTTTGGCTACGAAATATTTAAGGTAAACGAGTCTTTTTTCGGAGCATGTGGCAATGCAATGCGCGACCAGTGTGTGCTTTGCAAGATTTTTTTTTTCATTTGCTTCCACGAAACGCAGTGAATTCCCAACGGGTACAAATGAAAATGAGGAAGAGGATGGGAAACTGAGATGGTATCTAGATCCTACATTTGTATACCTTGATATTGTAAGGATGGGAAGGGAAATGGGAAAATTTCTCAGAGCCCATGTCATGAAAGAAACTGCACAGCATCTGCAATATGGCTCAGAAATCATACTTTAAGTGGGTTATCGGGAGAAGGCGCTTTCTTATTAGTTTAATGCAAAAATTTAGTACAAACCCAAGTGTAAATAATTAAATTGTAGCTGAATATCAAATAATTTTTCCATCTATAAAAGTTTCTCTGGACAAATCTAAAAATTATTAATGCGAAAAGTGACTTATCCCCGAGGACAATAAATTATTTGGTGTCGCCAAAAAAGTGCATCGTAAAGTTAAGCACCGAGAGAAATCTGAGACGAAGAGTGCACCCCTGTTAAAAATAGATTTTTTATTGTGGTTGAGCAGTTTCTGACTGCGCAGAATTTGAAGATATGGTGCAAGCATGCCATTGCCATTTACTGCTGTTGTCTGGTGCAGATTCCCTTGAAATATCGCTACTACCTCCCTCTCTGCAGTGATTCTGATTCATTCTAAAGTTTAATTACAAAAAGGAGGCGACAAACCTGCCAATCTTTGAAAGGCACTTTTCCTAAAAATACAATGCTCGTGCCAAATATTTGCATTTCAGAGAGTACACGTCTTAAATCACTCCAGCTGCAACATTCCCTTCCAACTTTCAACTTCCTCTAAGTGGGAGACTCTTCTTGGGAAGGAAACATTTTCCATTTTCATCCGCTTAATTTACATTCTGAATATATGGCTGTTGGCATATTTCCGTTTGGGAAAAGTGAAACCTTTTTTTTCGTCGTCCTCTCTGGATGAAATCGATACCGGAAAATAGGAACGAGTTTTTTTTGGATTCACCATTTCACCTATTCAAATTCCTTCCTAGTTCCACTCCCACCCCACAGCATATTGCCATCGGCCAACGGAGCGCATTTAAATTGGTCTCCAATTCAATACCAAGAAAATAAAATGCAATATTCCTTCACTTTTTTTATCCGAGAAGAATACATAAATATTCAAAGGGCTTTTGTAAAAAAAAAATAGTAGCAACCTTCTGAACGTATGGCTTGTAAGAGAGTACTATCCTGCTGGTCTTTTTTTTCTTTAGATACCACCACAACCGAAATCGACAAATCGATGGACTCCATCCCCCACCACTCTCAATTCCATACCTTGGACTCATTCAAACACACGTTCCTTTCCCACTTCCATGCATATATTTTTTTCCCTAACTACTCCATATGAATCCAACAGACGAAGAAGAAGAAAAAAGCCAACCAGGAAAAAGTTTTTTTCCGTGGAGGAGACCATTCATTTCTCAAACTGTGTCTTACAAGTTGTACTTTGCTCCCTATGCTCCGAATACATTTTATTTTCGCTGGCAGTAGTTACTTCTCCTTGTCAGCTATTATTACTTTGGCTGGCTAATATATTTCATACTGGGTTAGTCACCAAAAGCACGGACTATACAGGGAGGAGAAAAAATGCTCGTGCCCACAGGATGGGCCTGGCCAACTTTGTTATTCAGACAAGAGCAAGTCTATGAGCATGAACTGTCAGGAGCACCACTCCAATAAAAACCTTTTTAGAAGGCGCATTTAATGCAGAAAACAAACGGAATTGCTAACCTTTTTCATGGGGATCAGAGTAAAGGCAAAAAAATATTTGTAGGGAGACTGTACACAGAAAAAAACATTCTTCTGACCATTTGCTAACTTGTTACTGCACTCCATGCCGTTTATGCTAGGAGAGGTGGATGAGTACCGCGAAAGTAGGAGATGAGAGCTAATTTGTGTGCTGGACGTAAGGAACAGTCCAGTCCAGCAGTCCACATAGACTTTCTCTTGTAGAGTGGAGGCATCCTTTTTTAAAACATTTTTTTTCTTCTTTCCTTATGTCAATGGTCAGGACACTACAAGGAGAACGGAGTGGAAGGGAGTTGAAATTAGGCGAGAATAGAAAAGAGTTAGCCATCCGCAGAAAAAAACGTAGCTAGTGAGGGTGTATAATTGAATGAGTTGACAAGAAAAGGGAAAAAGTGGGTTCGATGGACTGTGAATTGCCATGCATGACAAGGCACAACACGACTCATGTGGTCTCTTAAATTAGTAACGGTTTGGTGTACACAAATAATGAAACGGAATTGAGAATTTGGAGGGGATGAGAAGGGCGCAATCCAGTTTTCAGTGAGAGCAAAAAAAAAATTTTTTGTCAGAAGTCAGGAGTGAGAGGATCTTTCCTTCCTCTCCTAGAACTAAAACTGTAATAAAAAAGGAACGCTGGTGTTTAGCTCAGCGCATCCTATTTAACGTGTGAGCATGGCACACAGCAGCCGACGAAGGATTAAGTAATCAGAAGTGTCAGATTACAATAAATACGGGGTATTGGAGAAAGGAAAGAGTAGAGTTTGGGAGGAATGACAGGAAATGCCATAACATATCAGTGCTATATGACTCGAGTGTCGAGCCGTATAACAGCACATATTTTAGACCTAGTTCGGTGCGGGGCAGTGCACAATGTCAGTGTCGCAATTGCCAGAGAGGGAAACCGTAGAGGATGTGGCTTTTTGTGTGGTGGTGGGTAGTAATGAGTGAATAATCAAAAGCGAAATGACATAATAACAGTAGGAAGACAGCCTTTCCCATGCCATTCCTTCAATATTTGGGCAAATGTCAAGAACCGCCACTCATTTTTCCTGGCAGAGCGGTAAACCTGGAATGTTATTGAGCTTCTTTTTTTATTGCCTGCAAGCTGCTGAGAAAGCCTGGAAATCGTTCAGAAAATTGGTAGCTCATAGCTCGCTATACTGTGGCCAGTTGGTCGGCCAATTCAAGTACAATGACCGCACCGAATTATTGAATGCTTTCGTTTACGCAATCAAATATTTATCAGCGGTTTGAAAGGGAAGAAAAGCGGGAATATGAGAGTTACTGTCAGGTAACAACAAAAATGTTTTTTTTGCTTGGATAATGAAAAAAATATTTTTTTTTTGTTCTACTTACGCTGGCTGTCAAATTTCCTTATAACGGACTCGATGAGAGTGGCATGTGGAGCCACATGACCTTTGCGGATGGGCATTTTGATGGCTTTTCTCCTCCAATACTTGGTCCGTGGATGGGAGAGTTGCTATACGACCCACTAAAGAATGGTGAACTTGAGAGTATTGGCAAGACAAAATTGTCTGTGCGTCATTCGCTGAGTGGAGCACTGCTTTTGCTGTTGCCCATCCACAAATTCATTATTCCATTGGCTTCCCATTTTTAAATTCAAAACGACTTTCATCACACCACATAATATTTTTTTTATTAACCCGTTTCCCCTTCTCTTCTATTCCACTTTAATGACACTCGAATACTTTCACGTACACACTAATTTTTTTATAGGATTGTATGCGCTCGGTTGCTCCCGCCGAAAAAAAATATTTTTATTTTTGTATTTCCATCCGGGCCAGAACTACTCTTTTTTAACCAGACACATTAGCAGAGTAATAAAAAAAGCAGCCTCCAGCCTCATCACAAGTATAATTCCATCAAGTGGTCGGAAAGAAAGAGCGCAGTGCTCGGATGAGTCATCTTCTAAATGCACTATCGTCCGCCGCCCTTTATCCTCTGGATCAATATGAAAAATCTCACGTTTCTCCTCTTCACAAATTATTGCTCCAGAATAATTTTTAGCCACTTTCTTCAAACTATCATTCTCTTTCCAGAAGCACTTCTACTTTCTTAGCCTGTACACGATACTCTTTAAGCGGAGAGCGACAAAAGCTGAAGATTGGATGGAGCCTTAAAATTAATTTTTAGAAAAACACGGGGAATATCACTTAACAGCACTTAGCCATTATAATTAATACGACTAGAGAGAAAATTTCACAAGTGGTTTGGTTTCATAGGGAAAAGTCTTTGTTTTCCGATAGGAGCTATTCCCCGACAGATATGTAGTTTGGTCGGTGCTCCACTACTAGTATCTCCACATTCCCCCGGTGGAAAAGCACTGCACCCTGGGAACGTTCACAAATTTACCCATCTCTGTCAGTGAAAGCGGAGCAGGGAGAAGAGTGTCCTGAAAAAACGCCTATGAGCATTATTGCGTCGTTGGTGATGTTGTGTCTTTTCCTCCCCAGGCAGGAAAGAACGGGCTATTTTGACCATTCAAGAGGCAAAAGGATAACAGTATGCGTGCGGTGGACTTTATTCCTGGAGCTTTTGTGCTGATGAGTAAAGATGTACTTTTCTGCGGTGTGGAGACATCCCGCCACCACACAAGCCACACACGGGACACATCGAAGCACACTGATCACATGAAAAGTCCATTTGCAATATTAGGAAAATGAGAAGGTAAAAAATATATATTTTTTTGTCTTGAGGGTAAACCCCCACACGGGTGAGGGAAGGGTCTCAAAAAAAATCCGCAACTACCTTTATCAAAGCATCCGTTTCCAGTTAGAAGTGAATGGGTGCATTCACCGAGGAGGATGGAGAAAAAATTTTTACGTTTCCTTTTCGTGTGTGGGACTGAGTAAAAATCATGAGTTTGGGGAGACTGGCGTTGTCTTATGACCACTTTCACGTTTCACTCTCCCCTTTACGTATATTTTTCATGGGTTCCTCCTCGCCACCACTACCAACTACGAACTGCCACTGCTGGGCTATTTCTGCCTACCTCTAAAAAATAAAACTTGGTCTCTCTCTTTCTGTGTTTAGCTGGTTGCTCCCACTCCAGTTGGAATATTACTGGAGATAGAGGAAACTACGCTGGTAGAGAGTATACCGTGTTCCTGCAGCTGGATGTACACTGCTGGAGCTGAGCTGGAAAACACTCTCCTTGTTTACCATGTCTTTTTTCTTTGGCGTGCCTCCACCACTCTCGTCGTAGGAAGAGCCTCTTCCATCGCACACCGAATTCTTCTGGTTCTGGTGGGGATGGCGATCATTCCAGTCTGAGCGAGGAGTCCACTTCCAGTCTTCTGCGCAATCACTTTTCTCCACCGCCGCCACCATGACTTTTGCTGATGTGTCATTCTCCACTACTCTTTACTTTCATTCACTTTCTGACATCCCATCATTATTATTGCATTTTCTCACCGTTCTCACATCAGGTAACTGATAATGCTGGATGACGCGTAACGACAAATTTCCACCCGGAATTTATGCACCGTCTCCAATTTCATAGAAAAATCTAAATCTTTTGCATACGGCAAAAGTCAGAGAGTGATGTCGCAATCGTGATGGAGCTCACTTACGACATCAGGAAAATTTATCCTGGAGAAGGGCCGGTCCACTTCCACTCGTCACTTGACACAGCACATATTACATATATTAATACATCTCCTTACACAAAACAAACAAAGCACTTGAGCACTTCACCACACAAACAGGAAGGACAAGATAGAGAACTAGTTGCTCCTGTTCCAAGAATAAATTCCTTCACCTTAATTCATCCTGGCCAAGTAGGATATGGCACGGAACACTGAGCATCCTAAGCTCCTTCTACTCACTCTCCACTCCACTATTAATATGAAAAAGTAACCAATATCACTTTTTTTCCAAGGATGATGGCTAGGAGACCGGAAAATAAAGGAATTGAAGATTGAAAAGAGAGCAGAGAAAGAAGTTTCCCAAAAAAAAATCCGCAACTACCACTATACAGCGCACAGCACTTTGCGATGTTTTTTCGGGAACTTTTTATTTTCCGTAAAAACTTTTTTTTTATTTTTCAGACCACCTCCTCGGCCTTTGGTTCCTCTTAAGAGATTATAAGTTTAGGTTGTCCGTCCGAGACTATCTGCGCTGTTCAGGCAGTTTCTGCTTTCTGACATTTTTCTCACAGACGTAGTCCCAGCGTTCTAGAGGAGACAGGGAAAGATTATAACTTTTGTTAGCGATTTTATATATTTTTTTTCGTTTTCGGTTCAATAAGTTTTTTTTTCTCTTGGAAGCACCCTAGAATCCCTCCACAAGTTGGAGGAGCTAAAGAAAGTTGTTGTGTAAGGGAAATGTAGTGGTCCAGCCGGAAAATCAAATAACACTCAGCCCTCTTCTTTTACTAACCAAGTTAGTTTTTATGCACTTTCAGTAAATCAATGCTGAGCACGCTCAAGCGCAAACAGGACGTTAGGAAAAGGGAGCAAACTCGGATGAATATAATTATGACGGATGGAAAATGAAGAATGGCGCTTGTTATATTTTTTTTATTCCTGAGGAGAATCCTGCAGAAAGACCTCCTGCTGCTTTATATACGATGCGGTGCGAGACTTCTTTTTTCAGACTCTGGTATCCTCCACAAAAAACTCTTTTCCTTTACCTTTTACATTAATCAAGGTGGAAAGGATATGCGTAGCTTGAATATTTGAGCTTACCTCGCGAAAAAATATGATTTCACCTTTTTCTCCACCGAGCTTTTCTATAAGAGTGGAAAGCAATTTTTAAGGAGAATTTCCCTTGAAACTGTGAACGCGAAGACTTGAACTGTTTTCATTTCTGTGAAATGGAGCACATTGCACCTCTCTTTGACCGGGTGCACTTTGGCATCCGCGATATGATAAATGAACTGAAAGAGGGAGTCTGAAAGAGCTGTCTATTCCCGTGGTATATTTTTTACTCGTGGCGCAAGTTGTAAAAAAAGTCTTTTTCGTATTTACATCTCCGTTTTTATATTCCAAGACTAGTCTTTTGACTAGCGAAACTAATGCGATGAATGATGTTCCACACTAACACTAAAACACTGCATTCATTACTACTGCCTTTTCCTCCCTCCCTCGAACATCATGCGGAATATTAGTATTTTCGTTTTTAGTATTTTCTTTGGGTATGAATACGAATTGGCATTGGTAATGGTCCAACGGATTGCATTAAGTGAGGGGATGTGTGTATTTTTTCTTTTCTTTCAAAAAAAAATTCTTAATCTGCAAATATAATCTGTTGGGCTGATGAAGAAGTGGATGACGACTTTAAGACAATAATGGAGGAGGATGCCAAGCTCCCCAAATGTTATTTTCGGGAGGAATATAGTTGGCGGCGGTGGTGGTGGTGATGATGTGATGAAAGCGGAACTTTTCCATTTTGCAAAATTTTTATGGAATATCCTCGTCTACGCCGTCTCCCATGAAGCGAAACGTCTTAATTCTCCTCCTCCTGAGACGGAAATTGTGTCTGGTGAGGAATGATAGGAAAAAAATATATCCAGTCAAGGATACAAAGTCCCTGATGGAACTAGAAAAAAAAGTCTCTTTTTGTATTTCTTCTCCGCGAGCAAGGACTTGAAAAGAGAGACGTGGTGGGTAAAAACGATGACACGGTACTATGGTGGCAACTGGCACTCCGCTCTAAATCTATATCCCCTCTTCACTCTCAGCTCCCCGCTTTCTGCATTCCAAACAGGAATAAAAAATAAAACAGAGACGGGAATGAGAAAACATAGCAAAGTGATGAATGTTCATAATACTTCATTTGCAAAAAAAAACTAAAATAAAAAATGAGTCGTTGCCCAAAAAACAGTAGTGCCGGAGTGCAGTACTGCAACCGAAGCATTTTTTTTGCTGTAGTCAAGTACAAAATCTCGTGAGTATGATATGATTTGCTTTACGAGTTTTCGGCTAGTGAATAATTGTACATGGAACTGCATCCTTTGCTGGCTACTTATCAGCACACGCTTTTCGAAGTGGCACAAATTAAAGACTCGGAGAACCCCGTCACTCAGACAATTTCATGTGTGCTCGACAAATTTGCCAGTCCAAACATTTCAAAATTATGCTCCAAGCTCTGTCGTCATTCCTCAGATAGACAAAACTAATTTTCTAGGATGTACGCATTTTTAAATATTATTTTGTGCAAAAAAATAGACAGCTCTTTTTGCTCCTTCTCGTTTTACTGTTTTTGTGGGAGGAATGACGAAAGCAGGAAAGAAGTTGGGGCTCATAATGGCGTCATTGATTTTTGAGGGATACGATGATGAGAGATGTTTTGATGATGATGCCACTACTCTGATATGTTGTGCAAAATGT
>JAHZND010001659.1:0-12104 GCA_027744115.1 Acrocyrtus sp. NNG-2020 | reverse complement strand
CTCGTCTTGTACCTGTTGGAGAAAGTGAGGAATTTCCGAGAGCAGCTAAAGTATGCAAGTTCTGAACAGTCAAAGAATGTGGAGTTTGAGTGACACCGGAAAGAAGCCCGGTGAGGGTTGCTAGATCAGCATTGGTACTCGAAAGATGTGTCGAGCCTAGTCCAGTTAATGCCGTGGCGCTTGTAGATCCTAATGCGCCAATTCCTGTGATCCCTTGGACTCCCAATGGACTAAGTTGTGAAAAAAATCCACCCTGCTGTGGTTGTTGCTGTTGCTGAAGTTGATGGTGTAAAATCTGCAGAGATGAAAGAAATGAAGAAAATTAGCAGTCCATATCTGTTTCCCAGTGTTTAGTCTCATAATGCCCCAGAAAAAGAATCAGGGGGTAGACTAAGCACAGACAAGTCTTTCTCTTTCAAGTTTCAACTCGGCATTGTACATAATATTCAGATGAATGCATACAAATATTTAAGATCAAAGGAAAGAGCTCTTACCGCAGAGTAATACTGTTGTTGCACCGGGTTGATTGTAGTTGTAGACAATGCACTAAGCAAGTTTGCCGGGTTAGTGACTATCTGAGTTTGCCGCTTCTGATCCTTATCTTTTGGCGTGTCCGCAAATTTAACCACAATCGCGGATGAACATCCCTTGAAGACGTATTTAATAAAAATTAGTTAAAAGACTCCTGGCTCTACTTTAAAAAGAGGCGTTTCGAATTAGTTGCAATGTCAATGCCGAATACGAAAGCAGTTACGTCTGCAATTGCAAATTTTCGGTACATTGTTGATACAATCATTACACATTGTTTACATGTGTGCATTACAGAAAAAAGCTCATCTACTACAGAGTTCCATAAATTGCAATATAGTTCACAGTCTTCATTACAATAACAGTTACACAAACCATAAACCATGAGGCTAATAACAAGGGATGTGACTCGTATGCCGTCGTACCACGAGTGAAGATGCTTATATACCGTCAGAACATTTAAGTAGTCAGAAATAACACAGGGAAAAAAGTAACTAAATGCCAGGGTCGGAACACAAAAATATTATGAATGCATAAATTTATTTTTTTTAATTGGAAACTTTTTTATATTTCAGCATAGGTATACCCCAACCATTCAAGATTTTTATCTGCCTAGAAAAACGATATATCTTAAAGCGGTATATTGAACTGGCGTTTGCATGCAGTCAACATCCAATAAATAAAACTACCTAATTTTAATGTCATTCATTTTTGCATCAAATTGGTTCACACTGTCATGATAAGACGCTGGAGAAAGCACGACTACAGCCACATAGGTATATGCCCCGTATATACTGCACAGAATCATAACGGAGTTTGAGTTAAATCGAAAATAAATACATAAACTAATTTTAAGAAACATAGAATAATTAACTAGTTACTTGCAATGACACATCGCATCACGACGACCTACTTCTGAACACATTCTGACACATAACACCTTGCACGACAGGTAAGAAAGTTGGCTCTTTATGACTAGGTACCTAACTTTTTTTGTCATCAACGCTGCTTACTTGGTCCCTGTTATTGTACTGCTACTGTGACTCTCGTGTTTGCAGTTTCACGTATTTTGGTTTAGTATTGGGCAAGATCTCAAAGTATTAAGAAACAGTTTAACAATCCTATAATAGTGACTACGGATTTTCTTAGAGGCCTAGGTACTTAAATGAAAAATGGGCTTTGGGACTGGGTATTCATTTTGGCTTACCTCCATTGTGATAGACTGATGGACTGCTTTAATCGCATTCTGGGCACTTTGTTTCGTCGAAAACGTAACAAATGCACATCCTGCACATGAAAAAGAGTCAAACACCAACACTCAACATTCAGTATAAAGGAAAATAATAAAATAACAAGAGATTACGAAATATATAAGCTGTGAATAAATAACATCGATATAATTTTACTTTACACACTGATTGATACATCAATTACAAATGCATTTTGTGTATGCGCCATTACCACCACCACCGCACCACTACTACCACCACTGGTCACGGACGGAGTTGTAGTCAACAGGTTGACAAACTTTTGTAGAAATAAATATATTTTCGCTGCGTATACAAGGCCTGTACACTCATATATCCACTTACCACAAAAAAGACATACAAAGCCGGTACGATTTTGAAAAGCATACAGAAACACAAATTGACCATAGTTCTTTTTTAGGTTTTCGTTCAACATAGCGTCCGATTCGCTACAGAATCATGTCGGCGCAAGCAATCTACACTTGAAGTAGCTTGCAGCACAAGGGTAGGTAGGTAGGTATTTTAGAACTTTTAAATTAGAAGCAGTAACGGTTTCCGTCATTCTAAATTGTCACTTCCAAAGTTAAAATAAACTGTTCAGAACATTACGTATTTATATTCCAATTCCAGTCTAGGGTTCCAAATACGGAACACATTTTACTGCAAAATAAATGTGCTCACTTTACCCCAGCGACGTAAAAGAGCACTTCATTCCCCCAAAAAGGTGTTGGCGAAGATAGACTAACTTTATCGTCTGAACGCTGGTCATGTAGCATACACAAAACTACATTCATACACTATATTAGCTTAAACTCGTGGGAAACTTCTTACCTCTACTTTCACCACTTGGTTGTCGGAGAACTGTGTATTATTCATCTGAAATAGAAATTCTCGTTTAGAGCTATTTTTTAAAAAATATTTCAACTCTTGCACTAACCACAACACGAGAACGGAAAGTCGGCAAGCACTCAAATACATATCTACCGCCTTTCATTTTCACCGAGAGTACAACTCGATGTTATAAAAGCATTATTTTATGAACTCTACATACCCAGTGGCTTAACAAAAGTTTTAAATCCTCTACTAGGTCCATATTGCGCACAACCCCGAACAGTAACTAGTAAATCTACTTACTAATCGGACAGAATTGTAATTCAATTTTTTCGTACGAAAAGAATACTCAATGTCTTAACTATCTGCTCTGCTATCTCTATATGATTTATCAAGTACATTGACTGCCGATGAAACTTGAATTTTTCGAAGTATGCTCACTAATTGTAAGTTAGCAGACACTACTGGCGTGATACCTTCCAAAATGAATCAATAAGTGCCATTGAATTGCTGATAGTCTGGTAATTTGACTTGCAAAATACAGCTGCATCTACAACATCCTACCATCGGGCCATCTGCCACCTGGTATCGTTATCAAAATACATTGTACGTAAGGAACAAGTAAAAAGAACAATACCAAAAAACATTTTTTTCAAGCATATGCACAATGCATGCCCCCAAAAAGCCAGTCATAGTCATTCCCTCTGACCCAGCATTCAATGTACTCAAGTACAAATAAGGTATTGACAAAAAAAGTTTAAAATTAAATGACAAAATATTTTTCTCTGATACCAGAATCTAAAATAGCATAGCACCGGAAAGAATATCAGTACTTGTGATGCTCCAGTCATATCACATGCATGGTGTGTTACTATGCAGTAGCTTTATAAGCCTATACAGATGTGGATAATTCCCCACTCAATAGTTCCCATTAGGGAAAAATTCATTCGATTGATTTTTAATTGCATCGGAAACTTTATAGAAAGTACTGGGCGGAATTTGCCGTTCTATATAACGTTAAGCTGTATTTTAATCGGCATATTTAATAGCAAGTAAAAAGTCAACTTACCCCGGGAAGCGTTTTTAACGTTATGCAGTGCGTTCTGCGCGTCCAAAGCAGATTTTCGGGTGAAGAACGTAACAAAACAACAGCCTGCAAAAAGAGATAAACCAATTTATTAAAGCTTCATTAATTATTCCTTATAGTAATAACGACTTCATAACTTGTAGCTTATTGATTGATTTTAATTGATTTGTGAATTTTCGGCTGTAATAGACTCAATATAGAAACAAGAGGTATACAAACAGAATAATTTTATGGGTCATCGTTATAATAACTGGAAATGTCGAAATGAGCTAAAAACGCCTCCCTATCTTGATGCTAAATACGCTCGCTCACTCTCCATTATATTCCTTTCTCTGCTAAAATACAAAATAATAAATACATTTATATGGAAAGGAAAATTATGCTGTTGGGTTAGAGTTGGAGGGCTACACGTGTAGCCATGTAAAAGATAACATCAAACGGAGAAAAATGAAAGCACAGCATTTAGGCAGGTTTTATGACACAAGCACTTATAGCTGGCTTTTTATATCTACTGGAGAAAGTTGGTAAGCAATACTAAAATATTTAAGAAATGTCATCATTCATAAAACATCATCATAATCAATTAATTTAACTACAGTGCTTGGACGGAGAGGTCTGCGTTCTTTCATCTTTCATGATCTTTCAAATGCTTCGTTGCTGGGCAGACTTTCGCAGTATAGTTTCATGAAGCAATTCGTGGCTAATGGGTTTGCTTTCATTGTCGTTGTTTTATGACTTATGTAGCAGCCGTGCAGCAACGGCCCGAGTAAAATTAAATACAGTGGATGACTAGCAGAAGAGGAAGGAGGAATAATGTCGACTAAAAGAGCAGCTCCACTACATCATCGCGTAACCTATAAAGGGCAAATATAGATGCGTCCCTCCCTTCTTTACTTAATAATTCGCCAAGAGGGTACATGACAGACTGAATTCATCGATCATCGGGAGAAAAAAGGTTGTCGTTGTTGCTACTACGTTCGTGAAACTGATGAGGACTGTAACTAGGTATATGTGATAGTACACACTGAGCATCGCATCGTGCAATAAAAAAATATGAACTTCCTATAATGCTACCTTCATACACATGCACAACAACCACCTCACTACTTTCTCCTCAATTCGCAGATGCTGTTTTCCAGGTTCAGGTCGGCGCTCGTGGAATATCGATCGATATCTCTCCTCATGCCAAGATGGCCATTTTTTTCGAAGCCAGCTAGAAACGCTCGCAACTCGTACTCAAAAGCATGGGAAAGGGGGCTAGCTCATATGCCTACTCAGTATTATTCCTCTCTCGAACTCTACACACAACATTCTTGACATACCTTACCTGTTTATAGATGGATGGACGACATTCACAAACAACTTCTGATGTACTAGTTGCTCCACCAACAAGCAACCACCGCTACGCTACGCTGCACCACCAACAGTGTGATAAGTCCAATATTGTTTGGTAATATATGCTTCTGTGTTTAATATGATTGTTATCGCACATAAGTATCGCCTAGCCCACACAAGATATCAAACAGCACAATTTGAAATTCTACAATCGTTTCTGGAATTTGTTGTTGCAGTACTTATATAGGAGCCTCTATCTGACAAGGGAAATGAAAGCTGTTGGAAACAGCACCGCTGAAATGTCCCAGCAGCGGTCCTTAAGAATGAATTAATGTATAATTTATACAAAACTGCTCGTAATCTCGTGTTCTTATCTTTTGGCTGCTGCCTTGAAAATGTACAGCAATTTATTGATTGTAGGAAACAGGATTTCTGATTATCACAAACAGTCCAAGTTTTCGCATTTCAGCTCCAAAGTTCAACAACACAGCAAAGTGCTTTAAATAGAAATTTCTCCAATTTGAACCAACTTGATGTGTTCACTGCACCATTATTACTGATAATGTACTTTCATAAAAATAATAATTAGACGGAGAGAGTTAACTGTTTTCGAGGGGATAGCACTTAATCGGCTCCGACAATACTGATCGATCGTAGCAAAGTGCAAAATTTGTTGAGTATAATCCTATATGTCGATTTGAAGTGAAAGCTCATTCGATCTGTTGCATTTGAACTTTGTATGTAGAATGCAGCCGCGTACTTTCACCTCCACAACGACTGCACTATTTTTTCTTGAAATGATATATATTGTTTTTTAAAATTTATTATCACGAACGGACTGTTTACTTCCTATATCACACTACAAGACGGTTCCACCCCGCATTCCATCCAGCAAACAATAACAATAGCACTCTTCAAGGAGACAGTGAAAGAAAAGGTGACTTTCTCCTGTTGCCAGATATTTTAATGTGAAAATGATTAGAGTGAGAAAGTACGACGAAAGAGCAGTCTTGAAATGAATTTGATATAATACGTGTATTAAAAGGAGAAAAACAACTTTCACCGAAACTTCAGTTACAATACTCGTGTCTAGCTACTGGGTAACACTGACGGATCGGGTCTCTTTGCTAAGAGTAGACAGAATGAAAACGCAATAAAAATTATCTCCGTGCTCCACTCCTAGTGTGTGGTGATAGGGGAAAGGAAGAAGAAGTGACAAGTGTCTGTGTGACTACATATCTGGTGTGTTCGTCCCAGCAGGTATATTTTGCCGTTATCATATAGTATTTAGCCTAAGTTGTGGATGTCGACGGAGGTGTAAGTACGTAATAAAAGTGTGTAACGACACAGGACGAATGTATATGAACAGGGCTTGCATTTTGCGTGGAAAGCAGAGGGGAATATCGGAGAAATTATTCTCCTCCGTCTGTATCTGTACTGACAATGCAATATGTTTACGAGGGAAAGGGCAATGACGACTATGACGAACTATTATGGAGATGTACTACTATCCACACTACTTGTATCGTTAGCATAGCTGTCCTGGAAGAGAAAGCAAAGCCTTCAGCGCACTTCAAAATATTCCTTCTGCTGAGCATATACCCCTCGCTTGCACTATCTTGTTCCATAGCAATGAGTGAGCTCCAAGGAACGGAAACCTAACCAACGACCCAATCAGTCAAACTCGCTGAGCGAGCGAACGCTGAAACGACCAATACCGAATCCCCCAACAAAGTAAGCTCTACTGATTCTGAGTGGGAGAGCGAACCTGCACATCCAACAGCCAAACTTTTGCACTGTTACACTTTGCCCATTAAACGGAAGCTCGGGTGAGTGCGAGCTGGGAAGTGTGCACGAGAGTAGAAAGCTGAAAGCTTTTCACTATCTCTTCCCCTGACTATTAGTTTAAAGAGCGAATGTATTAGCAGGGAAACGGTTAAGCAGTGGCATCCAAGCCCACTCACTCTCACGTAGGGTTTGCGCCGTATTTTTTAACTCGACTTTTTAGAGTTTCATCCACAATAGCGCTCACTCATCCACTGCGCCCAAGCCACGCTGCCCTGAACTCGCGACGACCCAACTGACATGTTCGACAAGGCTGACATCAACAGACAGGCTGTGTAGTGGAAGCAAAGCGGAATATGTTTGCATGCGTTGCACCATGGATCCATTAATTGAGCACGCTTCTATTTACATTTAGCTCCCATGTGTGGCACGGCACACTCTTTTTTTAATACTCCCCAATACAATATTTAAATGCCTAACACGGAAAACTTTGTACATAGTCGTTTGCAGAGCTCTACCCTATACAAACTTTGCTCGCTTCAACATTACAAAAGGCAATCAACAAAAGGAATGTGACTAGTTTCCCAAGAAGTATTAGTAGGGCTGCGACTCTCGACTCCTTGTTCACACACTGAATTTATGGACTACCACTACCACTTTCTGGATTACATCTTGCATCATGTCCCAGTTAACATGAGTTGCTGCCATGTCACACTAAATTATACCAATCCAATAGTCATCACTCACTTGCCTCATTCCTTCACTTTAATTTCTCTTGCTGAAAGAACAAACTGACTATTACTTTATTAGAGCACACCTACACAAAAAAAAAGAAAGTTTTTCCGTCGTCTTTCCACGCTGTCGTTTAATTTAACAGTTAACTTATCTCCTATACAGCTCACAGTTTAAACTTTAGGGCGCAGATGTACTTATCAACATCGATTCATCAGCTCAGCTCCTAAACTCAATTAAGTATACTTAGGTCTATTTTAGAGATAATGGTTTAAATAAGCGCTCAGACGGGGATACATAAGCAGTGCGATTCAATTCAAGAAAATTATGTAGAATATAATTGCATGAAATAACTTAATACTTAATCTCCGTCATGAATTTTAATTCAAAGTTGCAGTAATCTCTTGCTGAAAGAACAAACTGACTATTACTTTATTAGAGCACACCTACACAAAAAAAAAAGAAAGTTTTTCCGTCGTCTTTCCACGCTGTCGTTTAATTTAACTTATCTCCTATACAGCTCACTGTTTAAACTTTAGGGCGCAGATGTACTTATCAACATCGATTCATCAGCTCAGCTCACAAACTCAATTAACTATACTTATGTCTATTTTAGAGATAATGGTTTAAATAAGCGCTCAGGCGGGGATACATAAGCAGTGCGATTCAATTCAGGAAAATTATGTAGAATATAATTGCATGAAATAACTTAATACTTAATCTCCGTCATGAATTTTAATTCAAAGTTGCAGTAAAGGCAAACTCAATTTCCCTAGGAATGAGAAGACGTTTTATGCCGACTTTACGTTTCGTTTCAATTCAAGCCGCATTTGAAATAAAGGTAAATGTCATTCCTCCGGAAAAGAATGCAAAAGCAACCGGCATTAATACTGGCATGTGAAAATAAGATCTTTGCATGTCTTTTTTACACAGCAGAAAGTTGAGTTTTTAATGCTTCCAGATGTTTGGTATGGTGCTGTAGCCGTGTAGTCTCAAGCTACTAATAAATTCGTAGTGAAAAACTTTCTGCTTGTACACTGTCAAGAGCAAGCAAAAAACCTTTTTTTCAAATAGCTTGAAAAAACTGTAAATTGTTACTAATATGTGGCTGGGGCTATAAGCAATTGTACTCTCCTCTACCGCTAAACAATTCGAAATGGCTTACTTAAGCTAAACAAGATGCGATGCAGAAAACAACAAAGAATTGTTAATTGTTTATGGAGACACCCAATTAACAATACTATTTTTGATCTTTTCTATCACTGACATCATATGAGCTTGAATGCGTCCAACTTTCTTCGCACGCCAAAAGCCTAACAAATTTTTTGTACGGAAACCGTATCTCCATATTTACTTACCCAAAATATACTGTTATATGGGACATGCCTGCAAAGCATCTTATGCTGATCTGGACTGATACAATGATGCCTAAATGTGGGTTGGCGCAACTGCCAATTATTTTTTATGAAATGGGAAACCGTTTAAAAGGCAACCAAACACCGCTTTCTAGAGAGGTATAAAGATGCACAAGCACACTGGCTCAAGTGCGCGACAGCAAGACAGCCAGATAGGCTCATGATGATGGTATGGTAATGTGACTGTACCACTCTCCATTATTCTTTAGTAACTGTTTTATGCTCCCATAAGCTACTGTTTTTGTTACCTGTTGCATGATATTTTAAGCATTACTTTCCTCCACTACTGTCACATTTTCAATGCAGTATATATACTCCAAAAAACTTTCGCTGCTCTTTTGTTTTCAAGCATAAATTCGCTACTCAACCTACCGTGCACAACGCACAACTTTGCTTTCCATGCACGCTTGTAACTTTAATCTTCTTTCGCAACAAAAGTACAGATTTTCTCGGTATAGCATTTTATCCGTCTAGATTCTGTAAAATTATACAACGACAATCGAAAGCTTCGGATCCGATGGTATTAAAAATGTGTAATGCTTGCTTCTAAAAGGAACTTGAATTTTGTAATCTGCTTAAAAAGCAAAGTACAAATTAACGACCTAGACTCATAAGTAGAGCAAGTCGTTGACTAGAGCGAGTTTATATTTTTTTGTATTTTGCAGCTACCCCCTGCAGGTAAGATAACGTATAATGAAGTGTTTATGATATATGATGAAAAAATATTCGTGAGTACAAAGCAGATTCAAGCACTTTATAGTTTCCTTCCACGCACTTCCTGGCGGACATGATGCCTTGACAGAACCAATCATTGTCAGTTTATGCCGTATGCATAAAAACACCAGTACGCTTATTATTTTATAACTCTCGAGTAGATGGAAACGAAACGGAAGCGAAAGCCTTTTCTTTACTATGAGACCACCTGCACAGAAGAATACGAGGCTTCCAACTTTCCAACAATTTGCACAAGTGGATGATGCCACAATCATATTTTTGAAAAGAAAACTTATTTGTGCTTTATTAATAGCAAGAAAGGAACCTATTTTTATTGTATAGGGAGACTTGAAACATTCAGCCTTCTCTGACGTCAAGGAGAGATATCCCGGCCTGGTCTTCTTCAGCTTACGAGAAAAACCTGCTTTTAGTGCGAGCCCTCTACAAAAGACTTAGCATCGAACTACACTAAATGAAGAGAAAAACGTCATTTTCCTGAATATTGAATAAAGGGAGGAACAGGAGAGTAAACGAAACTGTTTTTATGAGAAACTAATGGAACGCTTTTACCCACTCCCGAATGCTTTCGTCAATCTAATGGAACGGCAAAGTTGAACAATGCTCACTTCAATTTTCATCTTTGGCTTTACTCTCTCGACTAGCTTGGCTGTGTACGCTTCTAGTTGATGCACTTCTCCATCAATTTTCTTCTTCATCTTTCCAAATTTACTTTTTTTCCCTTTTCCTACAGTCACTACAGTGTGCGACCAGTTAGTGCATTCGATGAGAGCAAAATTCACTCCTCATTCCGTTGAGTGCTCAGAAACAACTCTACTACAACGGAAGAACACAACACAGCAGCATATATGTATATCCTATACCTAACTCCACTCTTAAAACTTTCTCTCGCCCCTTCTTCTATCCCTGGAAAGGTACACATCTGGAGTACTTTTTTTTTCTGACAAAGAAAATAGAATTTCCGAGATTCCTATTTTTAGGCTATAAAACACATTTTCACTTTTTACCTTACCCTTTTCATTTACGGAAAAGAGCGTCATTTTACCTTTAACGGGAAAAAAAACTGCGCCTTCTTACATTTTCCCCAAGACTACCTTTCCTTTTCCCTATACTTCAGAGTGGCCTTAATACTGCCACCAGATACCCTAGGGGAAAACGATCGCATGTAAATCTAATTCACGGAGTGCTCCATTCCTCTCTTGGGTTTCCCTCTCTCATGTCATACGGTCTCCTCCAGCAGTTTCTGATTAAGACTAACCATCCAAATGTTTTCAAACAGGATAGGCAGTGCACAATTCCCAAGATATCTAACGGAAACTTAAACTGACTAGGAGAAACTCGAAACTTCCCATCAGCCGTTCAGAGGTTTTGAAGGAAGCCTACTTTAATTAATTACGTGTATCGGCAAGCGCCTCAAGGAGAATGAAGACGTGTAATGTGTTTCCTGTTTACATACAACGTGCCACTAACACGAATCCTATGAAATTCAAGTAGAGATAGCTCATATGTAATATACGCTTCATCTTCTTTCATTAAATTCTAAATTACAACTTTGCACACTTTTCAGATACTTACTAATTTTTGGAACAAATTGCCGAGAAAATGGATTTATGAGTGAAAAACCAATTAGATTTTCAATTTCGCAAATAATGTTCCTCAAACGGCGCGCACAAAGTCACTATTTTCTCTTCATGGTGCTAGCGTCTCACTTTAAAAGTTTTAGCGTTAAGCACGGTTCACGTAGGCGTTTTCAGGCGTAGCTTTTTTGCTTTAAATCTTACATCCCAGTCCGAAACTCGCGGCAGTAGTCACTCGTCGGCTCTTTCACTTCTTCCCTCAACCAGCGAATTCTCAATAAAAACAAACGGTTTGGACATTCACCTAGCCAGCCGTAAAGTCCTAAAATAAGTTCATGACTAACAACTACGCTTTGTTCCGTGAAACTGACGTGAGCTTTCCTTTTATTTTTTTCCCTTTGAATCCTAGCTGAAATGATGAGATGTGCAAGCTAACGGTAAACGGATGTATATATGCAGTTCGGTGGCAAATTTATGTTCCGTATTTTTAACTCTAACTTCCAGATGTTTCGCTAGCCATGTTTTAACAAATAAATATTCTTATGTTTGTTTACCTTTTTTACAATTTACATTCGTCAAACAGCTTCACTGACTGAGTTCAGGCATTTCAGAATGAAAAATCCATGTATAAAAAAATCTGAATACTTCTGCCGGGAAACAGGATGCCAGTTTGTGTGAAAGGAAAATGGAAAAAGAGATGGAAATTGCTGCCGCTAGGCAAGGAAGCTGATGATGGAATCTTCAAGGATTGTAATGGGCTAGACAGGGCTTGATGAGAACGAAAATTCAGTCCACAGATGAAAATGCTAATAAAACAAACCTAAACTCTCTGCTC